>BQNB010054193.1:0-37770 GCA_026074375.1 Tanacetum coccineum | reverse complement strand
TGGCTTATGCGGCACACAAGAATTTTCCTATTTTTCAAAAGCATGTTAAAACAGCATTCCTAAATGGACCACTAAAAGAGGAAGTTTTTGTTCACCAACCAGATGCTTTCGTAGATCCAGAGTTTTCTAAACACGTTTATCGTCTTAAGAAAGCTTTGTATGGTCTCAAACAAGCCCCGCGAGCCTGGTATGACAAGCTTTCTTCATTTCTAATCGAAAACCATTTCACAAAAGGTATTGTTGATCCAACATTATTCACAAGGAGACATGGGGGTGACATTTTGTTAGTTCAAATCTATGTTGATGACATAATTTTTGGGTCAACTAAACCAGGTTTTGCAAAAAGATTTGAAAAGCTTATGAAAGACAATTTTGAAATGTCAATGATCGGTGAAATGAAGTTCTTTCTTGGACTTCAGGTTCATCAATCATCCCGGGGTACTTTATATGTCAATCACAATATACCATGGATATTCTTAAGAAACATGGGATGGAAAAATGTGATACCGTAAGTACACAAATCGCTACTACTAAACTTGATGCAGATTTACAAGGAACCCCAGTAGACCAAACTAAGCACCGTAGTATGATTGGGGGACTCATGTATCTAACTGCTAGTCGACCAGACGTTGCCTATGCGACATTTGTATGCGTGCGTTATCTGGCATGCCCGACTGATAAACACCTCAAAGAGGTCAAAAGGATCTTTCGATATCTTAGACAAACCATTAACATGGGTCTATGGTACTCGAAGTATTCTTGATTTGAGCTAATTGCCTATGCAGATGCAGACCATGCAGGGTGTAATGATGATTGCCAAAGTACATCCAGAGGCATTCAATTTTTGGGAGATAAGTTAGTCAGTTGGTCGTCCAAAAAGCAAGATTGTACAGCTATTTCATCTGCGGAAACTGAGTACCTATCCTTGTCTGCATGTTGTGCTCAAGTCATCTGGATGAGAACACAACTGCTGGACTATCGATTTCATTTCAACAAGATTCCGATATACTGTGATTCAAAAAGTGCAATTGCCATATCTTGCAATCCGGTACAACATTCAAGAACAAAGCACATTAACATCCCGCTTCTTTCATCAAAGAGCATGTGAAAAAGGTACAATTGAATTTTTACTTTGTCCGGGGACGGGTAATACCAGCCTTGACTGTTCTATTAACAAAAGCCAATCCGAAGGAAATGTTTTAAGTTTCTAGTTCACAAGATGGTTATGCAATGTATGACCTAAACCCAGTTGGAACGTTCTTGCAAAGTTGTCTCTTGAATGAAAGATCATCATCACATAACATTGTTAATTACATTTAAAAAATACAAAACAAAAAAAAATTGAAAAATATAAAAAAAAGATTTTATTAAAAAAATTAACTTAAGGATTCAAACACATATTTTCTACGTTCACATCAGTCTTATGATACTGAATTTTTCAACAAACGGTCCTTCAAATGCATAATAAATGTATTATAGACTGAGGAGGAGAAAATCATAAAAATGATTTTTCACTGCTAAAAATGTGTTTTGCAAATCCAATTTCATTCAAAAACAAAAGATTTCTTTAAAAATCATCTTCTTGTGAAAATTTTTCAAGTGTACAAAATTGTAAAAAATTAACAATCCCTTAAATGAGTTCTTTAATTAGATATTTATTCGAGGGGGAGTTATGAACTTTCTTGAAATTTTTCAAAATCTTCTCATAACAAAATGTTCAAAACTACAAAATTAAGTATCACTCAACAAGTTCTTTAATCAGATATTTTATTAAGGGGGAGTTATAAAAATTTTCAGGATACATCATAATAAGAAAATGAAACTGTGTGCTCAAAAGCAAAATCAACTTCATTTTGAACAAACTTTGTAAGAAAGGATATTTCAAAAGTGGATAACTGTTCGAGGGGGAGTTATGAAATTTTTCAGTAAAAACAGGAACTTAATTGGAGAAATTAAATCAAAAGGATTATTTTTGTAAAAGTGGTCTAACTTCAAGGGGGAGTTATGGAAATTTTTGCATAAAAAAAGGGATACGAAATTAATTTTTGAAAATAAAAGGTGAAAAATGCAAAAAGTAACTTTCGTATGATTGATTGTGGTTTACGAAAGAAACTCAAGGGACTGAAAATGACAAAGTTGGAAAGTAGATTGTTGGGTTAAAAGGGTTTACCGAAAGAAATTAAGGTACTAAAAATGTCCAACATTGCAAAAGTGTCTTTCGTAGGGTTTTAATAGCTTACGTAAGAAACTTGAGGGACTAAATTTGCCAAAATGTGAAAGTTATTTTCGGAGATATAAAAGGCACAGTTGCGTACGAAAACTTTATCACTTTCGTAAAAATCAAAAAGTTGGGTTTCGTAATTTCTTGAAGTCATTTGAGCTTTCATATCAAAGAACTTTTGATCCAAATCGATTTGTTGAACTTTTGTGCTTAAAAACGTAAGAATCGAGTCCTTTTTGTAATTTTTTTGCTATTAATTGTTTATTTTAGGTTGATTTACTAGGCGTACCTTTCGGTCAGATCAGGGTTTCGTAAATTTGAAAGTGATTAGAAAATAAAATTAATTGAGGAAAAATGTTAATTATTATGTGATTGTTTGAACTGATTGGAAGTGATTGATCACTAGAAATATCAATTTATGGACTATAATCATTGGTTTCGTAACTAAGACAGGTTCGTAACTTTGAAAATTTGTAAAATAAGCTTAAAAGATGAAAGATGATAAATTAAGCTGTTGGGTAAAAGTGTTTATTTAGCCTTATCATATGTTTTTGGCAAATTAAAGTTTACAAAAGTAAATGTTCACATGTTTCAGTTTCGTGAACAGTATTGGGCCAATGGGTTTCGTAAATGATGTTTTGGGCTTAATTATGGGTTTCGTAAGGATTAATGAATTGAAATTTTGGGATTCGTATAAAGAAATAATGGAATAAATTTGTTTTATCCAAATCTCAAAAAGGGTTTTCAATGTTAAAAAAGGCATCCTACAAAATCAAATGATAAATTTTGTTTCCAAATCATATTTTATATTGATAAATGGACCAAATGGTGAAGATTGTGTCCGGTTACGACCGTTTCTTGAATTTAACAGGATGAGGAGTGAGCAATCTACTGACCATCCAGATATCGTATATAAGATCATGTTTTGTTTAACAAAATTTTTCAGTTAAAAGTGATCAATGATTTCAAATTATAAGAAACATATGATGGAAATTCAAAAAGTGAGCTTCGATTGTCTGTGATCATAACGTTTCTCATGTATCATCAAATGAAAAAGTTCAAGTTTTTGAAAAAATATTGTTTCAAAATCATTCAAAAATGATTTATGACTATCTTTTGAACATAATTGGATAAATGGTCTAAGTCATGTCTGGTTTTGACCATTTTCTGTATTGAACAGAATGAGGAGTGAGTGGCTTAGTGACCATCCCATTTATGTCTCAATAGAGTGATTATGTAATCAATGTTTTCAAGGAATCTTTGGAAATTTATCTCATATTCTAATCAAAAAGGTTGTATTTTGTGGTCAGAAGTGGTACTCTTTCACAAAGGTTTTAATTGAATACAAAGCTTTACTCTTGGATTTGTTAAAAAGTCAAAAGTTTTGTTAAACAAATCTGAGTACTCTTTATTATTCTTGAAGTGTATCATTTCAACAAAAAACTTTTTGGTGAGGGGAAATCAAACAGAAAAGAGAGATAAAAATCCATACGTTTGAAAAAAGCAAATCAAAGGTATGCTCGAAAAGAAATGCCAGAGCAAAACAAACAAGAGTTTAAAAGAAATAAAGCGTTTATGGCATGTGCCTAAAAAGCAAGGGATTGGCACATGAGAAAGAAAATAATCAGGGAATATGCTAAAAAAGAAATTGCCAGAGAGCATAAAAAACAGACAGAGAGTGGAAAGAGACAAAACATGTAAATATGTGCAAAATTTCAAAACTATATCTCATCTCACTAATTCATTTCATGTCATCATTACAATATTATACATGGCTCAACACGTGATTACTAGCAGCTCAAACTTGTTTTCAATACAAACACAATCGAGAGATGCAACAATTATGCGGGTGTTGCTGGAGGTTTTCCTTGTTTTTGTTTTTATCTCCTCTAAAAATGCAAGATAGTTGGGCTGATACTACTTGATCATTGTCTTAGTCATGCACTAACTGCAACTGCTGATGTCCCTGCTGTGTACCTACAATAATTCTGGCGGACGGTAAGCAAGGTACCAGATACTGAGGATACGATCAAGTTCATGCTGGACACTCAACAATTCACATACACTGTGGATATGTTCCGTGATACTCTTCATTTACCAGTGGAAACTCCTGAGAATCCATTTGTCGCACCCGCCAACATCCACACTATTGAAGCATTCATGAACAGAGTTGGTTATCAAGGTGTTGTTGACAAAGTGAGTGCTTTCTTCATGAAAAATCTGGCTCAACCATGGCAGACTATGTTCAAAGTATTCAACCGCTGCTTAACAACAAGAACTTTGGGCCATGATCATACCAAGATCAATATTCTTCAATTGTTTCATGTTGTACTCAACCAAACACATGTTGATTATGCTGCTCTTCTTTGGTGGGACTTTATGAACAATGTGTTTT
Organism: Tanacetum coccineum; assembly: GCA_026074375.1. Lineage (NCBI taxonomy): Eukaryota > Viridiplantae > Streptophyta > Magnoliopsida > Asterales > Asteraceae > Tanacetum > Tanacetum coccineum. The sequence continues at coordinate 33,154 of BQNB010054193.1, read as the reverse complement.
AGAAAAAGGAATCTATTCAGTATCCTCTTTTTATCAACTTGATTATTGTTGATTGTGTGAAGAAATTTCCCAATATTCCCAAAAGGCTTGAGAAGATTATCATTCAATCAAGGATGATGTTCACTCTAGTGAGTGTGTATACACGGGAAATGTCTTAGTCCGATTGGATGCTAATTTCGGATGACTCTCTTTAACTGCGGAAGATTCTAGAGGAGGACAAATTGCTTTTAAGGAGTATGAGACGGTGTTTATAAAGGTAGTCGTTCCAATGAATCAAATACAACCGGTTGTTTCTACCCAAGGAACGTATAGGATTACACCTAGCGCCCATAGGTCACCTACCGTTTTTGCTAGTCCTCTGGTGTTGAAGAAGAGGAAGCAAATTGCAGAAGAATCCAATTCACCACAGCAGTCACTCAAATAAAGTTGAGCAAAAGGCAAACAGTTGAAGATAGATGATGATGAACTCCTGAGAGGATAGGAAGAGCCTGAGGAGTCATATGGATAAGTACAGAAGTTGTTGTTTGTATGATGAGGATAAAGAAACAAAAGAAGCAGCATGATGAGATGGGTAGTTTGGAGATTAGGAATGAGGAGACGCTCAGACAATAATTCTCACACCACTTAGTTCTCCTAGGAAAATCTTATCTTCAGATAAGAAAACTTTTCATGAATTGACGGATATTGTTTCCAATCCAACTACTTCAACATCCAAACATTCACAAGTCAAGAAAAGGATTTCTAAGAAACACTCTCATCTTCCAGGAGCACTTTGCAGGATGGGCAGGCGTCAAGGTTACATGATTCAAGACATGGAAAGAAAATGTGTCACTACTGCAAAGTTCTGGGAAACTCATAACAAGATTGATGACATTTTACATGAGGTTGTTCCATAAATCAGTGAGAATGTTACCAATGATTTAATTGAATCCAACCTGAAACCATGCATAGTTAACACCATCATTAAGGATCATGATGCGTTTCGTTCATAAGTACTTGATTTTGTTTCTAAGGAATTCAAAGCACACGCTCCAGCAATCATTACAGAACTTTTCAAGAATCATGTACAATCCAATGTTATTCATGTTCATCCAACCACAATCACATCAACTAAAACAGAATCATCAGCTGATCTTTAGTATCAACTGTACTTGAAGATGAAGAGAAATCTTCAAGATCGAGCTGATGATATTGCATTATGGGAGGCATTGAGGCATAATTTGAAAAGTCTTCTACATCTAACACTTTTTGCAGGGAAGATGACTTTCACTCTCATCATGACGAACATCAAGACGATGATGCTCCTCTTGAGGGGGAGAAACGAGTGAAAAGGAGCAAAATGACAAAAAGATCAAAGTATGCAAGGGGTTCTTCGTCAAAGCATTAAAGAAAAGACTCCACAACATATGTATACAAACAAAAAAGTCAACACCAAGAATGGGATGCATGGGAAAAAGAGAATGTTGTTGATGAAGATGAGGCGATCTCTAAAGATGTAACACCTGAGTTGATTGCAGAATTTCAAAACGTTAACAAACGTGTTCCAACTATCTTTGATCATGCAAGAATGGAGGCTACATTGAGAGATTCTTTAAGTAATTTGTCCAGAAATGCTGAAGAGTATGCCTACCAATTGGAACAATCAACAAACTTCATGGAAAATCAGATAGTTTAGGAAAGCAGACAACCAGACATTCCATGTACAATACCAAAGACTCTCATTTTCTATGGACCACAAAGGAATCCAAATGAACCCCCAAGACCTCTGTATAATAAAGATTTATTCTTCTTGAAGTATGGAAATACCGAGGAAAAGAAGTATATTTTGTCACTCCACAAGATTCATGCAGAAGAATTTCCAGAGCCTGATCTGGAAGAAAATTTAAATTGATGGGTTTGAAAAAAGTTCAAGACGTTCAATGAAGATGCACGGTTATCAATTCAACATTGGAAGGATTCATGGCATAAAATACTATACAAGCAAAATCAAAAGAAAGTCAGGAAAAATCCAGAAGACTATTACTCGAATTATAGGATTACAGAAGTTGTCAGTATTGTCATTGATCAACCACATGGATTAGATTTTATGGAACAAATTCTTGTGATGAGAGCCAACGATAAGCCATACAGTTATTCTGGAAGATGACATCAAAGTCTGAACACAAATGATATTGAAGACTTTTGTATTATCTCTATCGAATGCAAGGAGATTGATAATGGAAAGTTCAAGCTAATGAAACTCATTTGATAAAGTTTATCAAAAGTTGTGTAATCATGGGAGAGGGTTCATAATTTCAAGCTGGGAATAGAAAGTTATCAAATGAAGGTAAACTTAACAGCTCCAACATTAACATTTCCTGGTATTGAGGAACATGCACCATACACAATAGTATATGAGACACAAATGGGCTTGATTTACTTAAACAGTAAAGATGAGAAAAAAGTCATGTACTTGGAAGAGATTGTCAAGTTCTGTGGTGCTACACTGAAAAGGATTTTTTGAATGAAGAAAACCACTTTGCTGGTGAATAGGATCAAGACATATGAAAAGAGAAGAAATTTTCCCAAGGTTAAGTCTCCGACAGCCAAATGCGGAGATGGGAATCTTTTGTGAATGGAAGACCAATTCTACCGACGATGAAGCGTCTGTAATAATCAACCCTTAGGGGGAGATTGTTAGAAACGATAAAAAGTGTTAATTATTATTATGAATTGGTCATAGTTTAGTTTATAGTTTTATTAGTAGTTTTGATGTAATAAAGTCTATCTTGGTCAAGTTGACCAAGGTTTGACTAAGTGTAGGGAAAATAGAATAGTTTTGTAATAAGTATATATACTCATCTTGGAGGAGTATATATACATGTCTTGTCTTTGTAACACTCACTTCTCCCTCCCATTTCTATTTTCCCCTTTTGAAATGAAAATTTAGAAAATGATGAAAATACTCTCTAGCTCCTCTCCTTTATTCTAGTAACTTTCGTATGGTATCTACTTAGCAAACATAGCATCTAACACATTTGAAAACCCATTTGTTCCACCATCCACAAGTGCTGAATTCATCTTCTTCACCATATGGGGATCCGTTCTCAAACTTGCATAAGTTTTATCAAACCATACCTTCATGATATTCTATGGGATAAGGAACCACCCTCTGGAATATGTGTAGGAGAACCCTCACGACTAATGTTTAACAAGAAATAGCTACAATACTAATGGTGACCGTTTGCCATCTACGCCCTGACTGTGAGCATTATGAAACCAAGAAATGTCAAATAGGCTTTGACCGACCCTGCATGGATTGAGTCAATGCAAGAATAGATTCTCCGGTTCAAAAGGCTTGATGTATAGGTGTTAGTTCCTCCTCCGGATAACATAAACCCTCTTACTTTGAAATGGTTATTCAAAAACAAGCTTGATGAAGAGAACACGGTCATTGAAACAAGACTCGTCTGGTTGTGACAGGGTACCACCAAAAGGAAGGAATAGATTTTGATAAATCATTCGCTCTAGTTGCTAGAATGGAAGCTATCAGGATATTTTTATCCTACGCTGCACAGAAATCGTTCACTGTATTCCAAATGGACGTGAAAACAACTTTCTTGCAAAGTACGTTAAAAGAAGACATGTACGTGTGTCAACCTGAAGGCTTCATCAATGCTGATCATCCAAGCCATGTCTATAAGTTAAAGAAGGCACTCTATGGGTTAAAGCAAGCATAAGGGCATGGTACGACGAATTGTCAAAGTTTCTCTAACAGAATCACTTCAACAAAGGCACTATTGATCCAACGTTCTTTATAAGACGCTTCGATGATGACATCTTAGTGGTATAGGTGTATGTTGATGATATTATCTTTGGTTCTACAAATCCTAGATATACCCAATTATTTGCTGACCTCATAAAAAGCCGCTTCAAAATGTCGATGATGGGGGGAAATAACATTTTTCCTTGGTTTACAAGTTAACCAATCCCCCCGTGGCATCTTCATAAACTAGTCCAACTACATGTTAGAAATCCTTAAAAAATATAGAATGGAAACTTATGATCCCATTGGTACTCCCATGGAGATCAAAGACAAGCTTGACCTTGACAAGAATGGGACTCTAGTCGATGCAACGAAACATCGTAGCATGATTGGTGCCCTAATGTACCTCACGTCAAGCAGACCAGACATTGTACATGCTACTTGTTTATGTTCTCGGTACCAGGCTCAGTCAATTGAGAAGCACCTCAAGGAGGTTAAAAGGATCTTTCATTATCTCCGAGGAACTGTCAATATGGGTCTCTGGTAAACGAAGGATTCTGGTTTTGAACTAATTGGATTTTCAGATGCTGATTATGTGGGATGTCGAGACAACTTCAAGAGTACTTCCGGTGCAACTCAATTCTTAGCCAAAAAGATGGTGGGTTGGTCCTCGAGACTGTACGTTGTTGTCATCCGCAGAAGCAGAATATGTGTCTTTATCCGCTTGTTGTGCTCAAGTCATTTGGATGCAGACATAGTTAACGGATTATGGCTTTCACTTCAACAAGATTCATATCTATTGTGATTTGACAATCAGCATTTTAGCCATATCCTGCAACCCTGGGGTCTAACACTCGGAACAAAAACAACTGTAGGTAGTCCGCTACCATTCATCAAGAGTACGTAAAAAAAGGGTCGGTTTTTGAAGTGTATTTTTGCAAGACTGATTACCATTTGGCCGACCTTTTCACCGAAGCCCTTCCAGTGGATAGGTTTAATTATTTGGTTCATCGCCTTGGTATGCGCAGTTTGTCTCCACGAGAGCTTGAACGTCTTGCAAAATCACAGTAACTCTTTGTATATATTTACAAAAAAGAAAAATATAAAATTATAAAACCTATAAAAGCAAAATGCAAAATCAAAAATTCCAAAAATACCAAAAATAATCTTCTCCGACATGTCTCTCGTAAATCAATAACATTTACGCACCTAGAAATGTTGATTAATATTAACACGAGTGTATAAATGAAGTTCAAGCGAGAGTTTCAAAAAGCTTTCAAAACATGTCTCTTCAAAATTTTCTCTTCGACTTCTAAGTAAATGTCAACTTAGGACTCGGACTCTAAAGAAAGGAAAATGTTCATTTATGTACATTTATCCTAAACAACGGGAAGTTCATATCTTCTCGGTCGAAAGCAAAGTCATATAAACATTCAAAGTTTTGAATGCTTAAGAGAAGTACTAAGGAAATGATAATTAATAAGACAAATATAAAATCATTTTCCTGTTGAGCACAATTTTTAAGATATTTTCAAAAAGAAATTTCAAAATCTTTCAAATTCTGCTACTCACAAACTCCGTCTAAGTTTTCACTCTAATCTATTTTTGAGAGGGAGTATAATTTCTAATCAATGAACCACTTAATATTAGTTCAATCGCCATGCATTCCTGTTCTCGCAATGGTTAGTCTAAAAAGTGGATCAACGTACATTATCTTGTATTTTAATTCACTTGTTAAGTCAAAAATTGTCACCACATATGCAATTTTTGAGGGAGAGAATAGTGATTAAAATGTGATCAGTACAACTTAATAACGGATAAGATCTTTTGAATATAAGTGCGTTCCCGTCCTCACATGTTCAAAACTCTTTCATAATATGATGCATATGTGTAGGGGGAGTTTTTTGGTGATATAGAAAACTCTTAATGTGTAATAAATGATTTCTCGAACACGTTGATTGCTTTTTCAATGGTTTTATGGCTACTATGGAAATACCAAAGATCGGCCAACTATTGTGATTTATGGTGATATAAGGCGGTTAAGATTAGGTATTTTATTCTATGATCTAGCCAGAACTGGAGGGATCTACCCAAGGATACTCCATTAGTTAGAATAGAAGTCCTTAGGTATGATTGAAAAAAGGAGTAAAGTAAGATTGGGAAGAATGTTGTCCAAGGCATGAGTTATCACCGGAACAAACCTAACTTGGTGGATAATGAGGTCGGTTGGAGAACATTGAGCCGTTGAAGAATTAAAAAGAAATGTAAGGATAAAGGGTTTTAAAAAGAGAAGAAAGATCTCTTCCTATACAACCTTAGGCAGAAACCTGTCAATGCTTAATCTATCGGTAATTACAAAGATGATTATGATATTGAAGACAAGTCATCATGGACCTAGTGATGCAATGCACAACCCATCCCAGCTTCTAAAGTTCTCTCAAAGGAATTAGTTCATTTCTAATGGAGATCAACATGCTTCCTATCGGGCTTTCTCATTCCGAGATCGTAGATATTGAAAAGGTGGCTGTCCGCTCCAGCCTCAGATCACCAAATAACAAAAGTGTACTTATAGATTCTAGAGCCAACGAGATCAATCAAAAATCTCATTAGGATACAAATTCGAATATACAATTGTTGTTCACCATTAAGAAAACAACTTGTACAAAAGTCCTACGCATTATCCTTGGGATATTTGCCATAACATTAGAGTGATACTCTTTAGTATTCACATATGAATGATGGAAAAACCTTCCTGAGGTCACTGCAAATAGCTATGCGGTAGGTGACTTGCGAGATTCTATATGAATCAAGCTTGTGTCAACTAGATATCGATTTTGGTCCAATTATGAATTGACGACTCAATCAGAAAGATAGTAACTATCAGATTCACTCTTACCGTGTTTTCTGCTTTGAGATGCTCTAGAGTAACTGAGAACGGTAGTGCAAACTACGAACACTGTCTTGTAAGGAGATTCTTTTGAATTCTACCTAATCACAGGTAGTATTTATACTGATTAACGAGGAACCGTTGTTATTGAAACCGTATTCGATGAAGTGACAAAGACACTTTCATCCATATATGTTGTTTATCACTAACCTATACATGCAGGTTTTCCCGACGGTAGTAGCATCTAGTCCATGACAAGTCAGATTCACTACCAAATGCTCATGATCAATCGACAAAGATAAATACACGATGAAAGATTAAGTACATGTGTCAAAGTCATCCGCGAACTCTGATATACCAGAACGTCCTCAAAGAACATCAAGGATAATATGGAAAGCAGATCAAGTAAAGATCAACGTTGAGGGAGATTGTTAGCAAGCTTTGAAGATAATGAGCATGTGGGTAGAGACACAAGATCGCAAGGCGGCATAAGGTTCCAGGATAAAGATTTAAAGATCTCAAAATCAAGAATAAAGTCAAGGCTAAAGACCAAGATATCAAGATTAAGTTAAAGAATGTCAAGTCAAAGATCAAGATCCAAGATCACAAGCATGCAAAAGGAACGTCAAAATAATTCCCAAGTACACAAGGCTCCGAGATTCAAGACGTCACAAGAAGTGAAGCCATTATTGTAATGACCACCCCTTAGGGGTAGATTGTTAGCCGTGTTTTTAGTAAAGTGATGGTCATTATTATTCCCGAGCCTTATATAGAATTAACGTAGTTTACGAGAATTATATTAAGCTAATTGGGCCTAAGTTACGGGCTTGTAGCCCATTAGTAAAGTCCACGGCCCAATAAGGCCCATGTTAAAGCCCATGTGGCCGGCCCTTTTGTTAGACACTATATAAACCCTTCCTAGATTGTTACGAAGGGTGTTGCTTCTCATTTTTCATAGAGTGAAAGCCTTCATTTTTCTTTCTTTTACTTTGTTTCTCTAGCTCTTTCTCTCTCTAAGATTTTTGTGTGTGTTTTATGTGATTTGATAAGTTAACAGCTTACACTTTATTCGGTACAAAACTAAATATAGAGTCCTAACACCGGTAGAACTAACCTTACGTGGCTTTCACTTTATTCGGTACAAAGCTAAATACCGAGTCCTAATCACCAGTAGAACCAACCCCATATAATCTATATTTTACAAGTTTAGGTTTTATGTTTACAATGAATGAATGATGAACAAGATTCAGTAGGATGGTCTTGATGTGATGATTAATACTAGCAACAAGTACACTTGAATCTTGATCGACTCGTATGCATAACTTGGTAACATCTTCTCCTAATAAGAAAATCATCAAAAATAAAACATGAAAGTGAACTTGATCTGAGATCAAAGATTAGAGAATGTTAGAGAGAATGAGTGTGAAAAAGGATGATCAAAACATGAGAAATGGCTTGCTATTTATAGGCAAAAATGTGTTACTATTCCCCGGATGAGGAAGATCCCTTCTTAAAGGGATCCTGTCAGTATTAGCCAAGGGATTCGGGTTAGTGGTAGTGTAAATCCGGATTTTGGATACCAAATCTCCTAAAATTTTGTATAATCTTCTAAGATCTTGTGTGATCTTCCAAGATTTATTTTAGATATAAAAAGATCATGTTGATGTCATGTATGATGTAAAAACTAATTTGTGATTTATTTTTCTGTGTATACTTTTGTATATATTTAGAAAAATATAAGTAACACAACTTTAAAGTGCAAGAATATTTTTGTTATTTTATATGAATGAGATTTGTAAATAATCTTTACTAGTTAGATTACATGTTAAGTGTGTAATTAACATTGTTGGACTACTACATTATCTAAGTTAATTATATTTGCTAAAAAAATAAGTGACGCATTTTAAGGTAAAATGTTTAGTCACTTGTATAATTAACTTTGTGAGAAAGTAACTATTTAATATAGAAAAAGACGTTTGGTGTATGATGGATAATTTGTATAATGATTGATGTTTCTATTGGTTTAAAACATATAAACTTTATTTTCTACTTCCAATGATTTTATGATTGTTATCGACAAAACATAGAAAGATCTTAAAATATAAATAAACGCTTTTACGGCTTATTTGTATTAACAATTTCGCCCTTTTTATTGAGGAAAAAACATAAAATAATTGGAAGTAAAGAGTAAAGTTTTATAAGTTTTAAATTAGAGTTTTTACGTCCTTTTCTCCTTTTTTGTCAAAACAAAAAGAGCGTCGAAGAAAAACTAACTATATATGCAATGTTTAATCGAGAAAGAAATATGGAATGATCCGAATTGAATTTAATGTAACTAGAAGTGATTCGAATTGATCCCCAATGCTATGCTCCCCTTGAAATCTCCCCTTAATGAGGGCGTAAGGAATCACCAATGATTTGATATGTATAAAAAAGGTTAGTGAGATGATACTTAATGTAGTTATATGCTTCCCCGAGTTTGAGGAATCCCTACAAAAGAAAGATGTTAATCCTAAACTACGAAATAATAACAAAAAGAAATAAATATTTCTCTGTTAGACCCGTATCAGCTCCCTAACCCTCCAGACTCAGCACCTGCCATCCTCCCCCCCTCATCACTCAAGATGACAGCCTTGAAGTCAACAAGCCCAGAACCTTCATCCACTTGCCGCTGTCCCCCCCCCCCATCCTGTTCTCACCCCTCCCCGTCCCCCCCAGATCCTCTTTGTAAAAGGGATCGCGTCCTTATTTAAGAAAGGATCTGGGTGTTTTGTTTGGGAAACTTAAACAGCATCCTTCATCCTTGAAGGGAGATAAACAATGATTCAAATTATACTTACAACATGAACATAATATCAATAAATTAATGTCACAATCACAAATAGCATGATAACTTGTTAAATATATAATGAAACCTTTTGAACCACGAAGTATAACAATACAATGATCAAAGTAAATTATAAACCGCGAATACGTGAAAAATAAAGTAATGGCTTAGTTCTTAAACAGAAAAATAACTAACTAAACTATCAAACTACCACAGTCCTTATTGCTTGCATATACCATATCATGGTTTTTGGTTTGTAAGGTTAGTGAGTTGTTCAAGAATGTGATGGAACATGAAGCGCATTTCATCGCGCACTTCATGGATAAGGGTTTGAGTACATTGACAATGGGGATAAGTGTGTTTATGTGATGGTGGAATGGATGAGGGTCCATCAATACATAAGGATTGATTAAGTGGTATGAAGGTTTGAGGAGGCGGAATATGTTATGGAAAAGTTGGTATATGGGGTGTTTAGGAAGTTGTGGTAGTGGTCGGATTTTGTGCATTTTGGAGAGCCATATCTATGGTGTTGGAAATGTATTAAAGTTCATTGAGCTCTTCAATGATTTGTGCTCGAGTTAGATTAGGTTTTGGAAAAGCACTAAGTCTAGTGTTTCTCCTAGTGAGGTTTGTTGGTGGAAAGAAAGTTTCAACCTCTATGTGATCGGTTAATGGGAGTGGTTGACTAACAATTTCTTCAAGTGTAGGAAGAGGTGGTAGATTGATGCATCTTGAAGGTAAATCTTCAAGAGTGTTTAATTATAGATTAGGTGAGGTTGGTGGAGTGGTGAACACAAGTTCATGAGGTGTAACATTGGTAGACGCGTTTAGTTGTGGAGCAAGTAAAGGTGTGGCTATTGGTGTAGTGACGGGTGAAGTTCGTGATGGTTCTAGTGGCGTTGTAGGAGAAGTGGCAATGTAGTTGGTTGATGGTTCCCGGAGGGGTGATGACCCACTAAAAGAGATATCAACGACACTAGTTTGGGCAACTTTTCTTGGTGGATTTCTTGTGAAGGATGAGGCACTTGAGGCTTTGGTCATTTTGAAAGGAGCTTAGGGGAGGTTTTAGAGATGAGATTTGCAGGTTTTTGATGATGAAGAGGATGATTACAAGCATATGGTGGTGCAATTTATAAGATAATCCCATGCAAAACAATAAATGCCTTAACTAACTATTTGTCCCTAAAAACAATCATTAAGGGTACTTAAATGCTAACTAAGCAAAAGCTAACCATTGGGTATCCTTAATACAAGTTCAAACTTATCAAATTAAGTGTAAAAAAGAAATGATTAACATAAAGGTAGTCCAAAAGCTCACTGAGGATCCGGGTCAACCGAATCCATTTTGATAAGGGATCCACCCTTTGCTGCAAAAGGGATCCGGCTGTCTGCACAAAAATTCAGCCAGTAATATCCCTAATTCTTGCACCATCCCTCTTTTTGTTTTTATCCCTTTTACTTAGTAGCGAGCTACATGCATTCCTAGAGTGAGTGTATATCTATTGAGCGACAAAAATGCCATGTACCTATAATTACATGCTAATCCAAACGGTCCCTAAACAAGTTTACGATAAGGCCAAAGCATCATAATAAGTCTAACTAGTTTGCTACAAGCATAAATATTCAAGTTTACCAACAAACATTCTAGTAGACAAAATACACAAGCATAAAACAAACATAGTTTAAAGCAAAGTAGTACCAAATTGTTCATAACTAAACACAAGTTTAAAAACACTTCCACCGGCTCAATGTACCTCACTTCTTCTTGCCAAAGTTGGAGAGGAAATGACCGAGACACTTGAAAATTTAATTGGTTTGCTTGAATTCTTCCTAGGCATCAGGAATATGGAGTAGTGATTGCAATATTTGATTGGTTTCAAGCTCCAGTTGTCCACGGTATCTTTATCTTCTTGATTTTTGGGAGTTGAGATTAGGATGAAGAAAAGGAGGAGGGAGTTGGTGGATGAGCTTTTCCATCAACTATGAACCTTTTTTTCCCGTCCCTTCGGTGAAAAGGAACCATGTCATGGGTGGGTTGAGAGGAAAGATTATCGGTTAAAGGACATGGTTGGATGGTGGAGACATGCCTATAGAGGCGAGTGAGAAACATACCATAAGGGAGCACAATCACGTCATTCTTAATGACACCAACCATCCTCTTTGCCATGTAATATGCGAGATTGAAAGGCCTATGTCTAGGAAAGAGCAATAAAGCATTAGAAAAGACAAGCATTCAGATGATCTTTGTTTCCGGTGAGGCTAATGACATTTTCGCTTAGGATGGTTTCCCATTTCTTGAAAATAGGCGTCATTTCACGAAGCTCCGTTTGAAAAGGATCACGAACGATCATTTAACCCTTTTTGGTGTATCAAGTGGGTGAGTGTCTTATGTTGAAGATGGTATCACGGGCAAGAGTGAGATCATCCAAAGGAGTGAGATAGATGGGATTAAAGTATATGCTTTTCTCGGGAGAGAAGCTCAAAAAGAACCAATCAACCGAGAGTACTTTGAACACTTCCTTCGCATAAAACATGAATTAATTTTGGTAAATCGGTGGAGAGGAAGGATGATTTCTTAGTTTTTGATGATAAAGGCAATAGAGATTGTTTGATCACAGTTTCGAGTGATCCGGACACTCTTGTAAAATTCAAGAACAAACAAGGGACAAATTTGTTCATCGATATGCAAAATACAATCAAAGTTAATGGCGGAGAAAGTTTTAGGAATGTTGGAGTCACCAACGAAGGAAGGGTCAACGACTCGACCTTCGTGGAAGAGGCATTTTTCAAGGTTTTTGAAAATGGTTCTTTCATCACTCGAGAGACCCGAGGTGCGATGATGCATAGGAATGTAGTAGACGGTGTCTTGGTGATCTTTATGAATGACGATTGGCATTTTCAACCTAAAAGGGATTATTTCAACAAAGTAAGTGGAAAGGCATTAGCATTCTAGTTATGGCGTTTATCTCATTTTATTATTAACACACAATGTATAAAGATTGAGAATTATTTCATTTCAAAAGTATATTGTTAGATTGAAAATGACAAGATTTTGATGAGAGTTTAAATTGTGTCATTAGTATCCTTTTGAAAACATGTTGTTAAAAATTCGTTTTTACATGTATTAACAATGCGCAATACACTTTTTGGATCGATGATGCGTGTTATGATTTTTCGAAAAAAATTGACACGGGGTTTTTATGCATGAATCGAATTTTAATTGAAAAAGGAGATGCAATTCCTAACTAAGGGAATCATAATTAGTTATTTATGTTAAATTCGTCAATTGTGATTGAGTAAATTTTATGAGCCCTAATTAAAAAAAACAATAATCTATGATTAAATCAAAGAGAAGGATGAAAAATAATACTTACAAGTGAATTGATGTTTGAGTGTGGTTGTAGCAATGGGGGTGATTTTGTTTGTCAATGGCGGTTTTGGGATGAAGGAATCGTTTTGAACAGTGATAAAAAGGGACTGATATATTTTGGTGTCAGATAGCCGGATCTGCCAGATCCCTTTTGAAAAGGGATCCGGCCTTCTTTATGAAGGGATCAGGGAAAAATAAAAAAATAAAAATTTATTTTACCTCCTTTTTGTTTTGATTTAGCAAAAAAAATGTTCTAGCTAGTTTTTTGGGATTGGTTTATGTAATTTAACACTATATTAAACGAGTGCCTAGCGTACGATTGTGACGGAAGTGCGCGGTTTGTATAATACCAATGATATACACAAGAAAAATAAATAACAATCAAGAGACTAAAAGAAAATAAGTAACGATTTTATTTATATTTTATTTTGATGCTTAAAGCAATACAAAGGATAGGAAAAATAACAGAAATGTAAAATGCCACGATGAAGAACAAGTCTCCATGTGGAAACTTGAGTATCGGATAGAGAAGTATTACGAGCGAGATGATCGTCGTACCCATCATGCGGCGGCTTAAAATTTGGAGATGTTTTCCATTGATGAGGGTTTTTCGGTGTTTGAGTGAGAGGGAAAATGAGATGTTTTGATTTTTTTAATGAGGTGAGAGTTGTAGTGGATGAAAGGAAGAAAATATATAAAAGATATAGGTGGTCGTTGGTTTTGGCATTGTGTGAGGGAAGGTTTATTTTAAATAACGAAGCTTAATACCCCAAGAACGTGATGTTTGGATACAACAATTTTGACAGAGATAACGAGATTTTGGTTGAGTGATTAATTTAGACAAATCAAGTAACGATGCACTAGGCCGATGAGACAACACCAAAAAAAATCAATATTCTAAATAGATTATTCCAAAGGACCAAAAAATTAAATACTTATTTTACCACATGAAGTCTAGTATAAGATGCAAATTGTAATCAATTAATAGATAGCCTTATAATCAAGTATTGTTGGACCAGTAGGCCCAAACACAATCTTACTTAATAAAATCCAACAAAATACAAGATTCAAGTTAAATATAAATTATCAAGTAGCAAGCAAAAATAATAATGTGAGAACATACCTTATTATTTTGACCATTTAATATAATTTTGAGCCACAGGGTCTTATGATGTACACTTTTCAACCGGACCCAATAAATCGTGTACGTGTCTTTAAATAATTATTGTTTCCATTTGTTTTTAATTTCTCAATGAATTTCGTTCAAAATTAAACTTAGGGGATTTATTTGAAAATATATAAATAGCTTGAATAATAGGATAGCGAAAGAGATCAGTGTGAACATAATGTGCCTAAACAAAATTTATTTATTTTAATCAAGTCAAGAGATGGTCGTTTTGTCTCATGTTTTCAATAGTGACTTTATATGAGTATTTTTAGGTTAAGAGAAAATTATTTGTTTTAATAATTTAAGCTACTGTTACGCGGTTGCCCTTGATTACACTAGCCGGATCCCTTTTAAGAGGGATCCGCTTGATCGGTTATCAGTGTTAAATAACGAAGAAAAAAAATATTTATTTACATATCTTTTAAAAGAGATCTTTTAATAGTTCATAACATTATCTTATTCCTATTTGCCTCTTTACTAATAATTTCATGATTATTTATGATTTTACCATATTTGGACGAGACAAAATTGTAGTGAATAATATTTTATTTTTTCTTATTATCCATGATTTTATTTTTTAAGTTGTTTTTAATTTTCAAAATCTTGTAAGATACATCTTATGAAAGATAACGTAAGACTCACAGATTATATTACTTGCACAAAGTAGGAATAGTCAGGATATACCTTATTGAGACGTACCTTTAACTTTAACCAATCCGAGATCTACTACTCCATATATCTTTGATCACCATTTTGAAGTTTTCCTGTTCCTGGCTTACGATGATCCACCAAATCTTTTAAGATTTTATGAAATAAGACGATCTAATTAAACGTGTGATTGATAAAAAGGGATGTTTTCTAAAAAAATAAAAAATAAAAAAATAATATCATAGAATTGACATAGTTATCAAATCCATGAAGTTGTTAGCTTTTAAAGATTGGTAAAAAAAATCCTTCTTTGTAGTTTTCAAAATTCATTTGATCAATTTTAAGATTTTTATAATATAGTATATTTTAAAAACTTCGACAACCTGCTCTTGATACCAATTGTGAAAACTAGAAGTGGGGAGGGTTGAATAGTTTTACCAGTTAAAAATTGTGTTTTTGATTTATCTGGATTACGTCATGTGAATTATTTAGAATTGATGTAGATTATTATATACTTCTAGCAAAATAATAAACAAAAGAGTGCAATAAATAAATATAAAGGATATAGGCACGTCATCACGTATGTGTATTTATAGTTGGTTCGGCCTACAAGGCACATTCCTTGCCCTAACTGCCACTCCTTCGAGTACCTAACTCTGAGAGTTCGTAAACACTACTCCACAGGCTCATTATTTCGGCGGAGAAAGAAGCCTCACAAATCGCTTAAACTTTATCTAGTACAAAGTAAATTCCGAAAGTCACTAACACTGGTAGAACCACCTTCGTCGCTTAACTTTATCGGTAAAAGCCTAAACACCGAAGTCTAACACCTAGTAGGAACTAACCCTACGTCACTTTCACTTTATTCAATACAAAGCTAAATACCGAGTCCTAATCACCGGTAGAACCAACCCTATATAATCTTGGGGCCTATCCTGAGTGATTTGTGTGGTAGTTCAAGTGTTTGCTTGAGGTTAATGTGGTACTTCAGCCACATTCCATTGTACTTAAATATGTTTTTGGTGTAATATATTTTACCGGGGTTATCCCCTTTACCCAAAAAAATAAATGAATGATGAACAAGATTCAGTAGGATGATCTGATGTGATGACTGATACTAGCAAAAAGTTACTCTTGAGCTTTGATCGACTCGTATGGTAACTCTGTACACATTTTCCCCGAATAGAAAAATCATCCAAAAAATGAAACATGAAAGTGATCTTGATCTGAGATCAAGGATTAGAGAATGTTAGAGAGAATGTGTGTGAAAGGGATGATGGAAACATGAGAAATGGCTTGCTATTTTATAAGCAAAAATGTGGTACTGTTACCCCGGATAAGTCGGACCCTTGTATTGTTCCCCGGATCAGGCGGATCCCTTTAAAGGGATCCGGCCAGTGATAGCCAAGGGATCTGGGTCATTGGTAGTGTAAATCCGGATTTTGTATACCAAATCTCCCAAAATCTTGTGTAATCTTTTAGGGCATGTTTGGTTATTAAAGATTGAGGTGGGGGAGGGAAATGGAAATCAATTCATTTCTTATGTTTGTACCTCAAAGAAATGAAAAGTGGGAGAATTATATTTCCAAAGATTTGGTTTCCTTTGTATTTTGATTTCAATCCTTATTGGTATGGGAATTGAAACTCTTTCGTCCCTATCTATTTTGTCTCAATGGTCAAAGGTTACAAAAAACAAAGGGGTATATAAACCTTTTGTCACGTACCTCTCACATTTTATCCAATCTCTTTAATAAAAAGTGAAACCCTAACCCCCAAAGTGTTAAACTGATTTTCATTAAGCCACATTTTCTGATCATCCTCGTCATTCCAGTCGCTGTCTTGCTGGTGGCTATTTTTTCTTTTCGCCGTGTTGTGCCTTTGATTATTGGTGATACTCATAACTCAATCAAGGCAATCTATCCATTCTCGTGATTGTGATGAACTGTACAAAATTATTTACTTCAACAAAATAATCTAGATTTATTAGTATTGTTGGGGGCATATGATGGGTACTTTATATGCAATTGTTTTAGGTGTTCAATGATTTTGTAAACAAATCATTTCAATAATTTAGTTGGTTTAGGTAGTTTGACGTGTATGAACTGAAGATTTGAATGTGTGCCCAATTAGGTTTTGTTCTTACGATTTCATATCCCAAACTAGAAAAATCTCATTTCTCAAGTGGATTTTCCAAGGTTACTGTTGAATAAATAAGTCCAACAAACCTTGAAAGCTAGCGCGGAATATAGACTCAAAGAAAACACACACGTGACCCCAAACGTTACATTGTATTAATTAACGAATGAGCAAAGAAGAATGTACAAACTAGCATCCCCCCTCATCTCTATTTATAGAGATGAGGGGGTAGAAACCTATCCTAAATAGAATAGGAAACATCCTTGCCTTTAAAAGGCAAGTTTATCTAATCCTAGTTATAGTCTATTCCTAATCTAAATTACAATGTACACTTAACCCCCTAACCTTAGTTTAAGTTTATTCCTAATATACAACAGTTACCAAATAGTGGAGTTAATTATCAACTCTTTATCAGTTTCATTTCCTTGTATATCAAATCTTTATATCATTTCATTTCTTCGAATTTCTTCCTACCAAACGCACCCTTAAAATCTTGTGTGATCTTCCAAGATTTTTTTCAGATATGAAAATATCATGCTAATGTCATGCATGATGTAAAAACTAACTTGTGATTTATTTTTCATTGTATACTTTTGTATATATTTAGAAAAATATAACTATCACAACTTTAAAGTGCAAGATTATTTTTGTTATTTTATATGAATGAGATTTGTAAATAATCTTTACTAGTTAGATTACATGTTAAGTGTGTAATTAACATTGTTTGATACAACCAATGTCCAGTTAATTATATTTGTTTAAATAAAATAAGTGACGCATTTTAGGTAAAATGTGTAGTCACTTGTATAATTAACTTTATGAGAAAGTAACTATTTAATATAGAAAAAGACATTTGATGTATGATGGATAAATTGTATGACGATTAATGTATGATGGATGTGATGAGTTAGAAAACTATTGCTTTAAAACATATAAACTTTATTTTTTACTTCCAATGATTTTATGATTGTTATCGACAAAACATAAAAAGATAGTAAACTATAAATAAACATTTTTACGACTTATTTGTATTAACATGGACATATTTTTAGACACATTAAAATAGAAAGATATATACTTAAAATGAAACGGAGTGAGTATTAAGTAGTCAAAGGACCTGCTAAACATCGTGTATGGCGTAAAAATGTATTACTCTTTTCGTTTCAAAATTATTGTCCACAGAAAAAAACACAGTTTAAAAAAACATAATCATTACAACTTTCTCTTTGTAGATCCCAATACAATATAGTTCTTTCTACCCTTGTTAAGGGTTGTAGCCATATGGATAATCAACAACTACATGAGAAAAATGACTATGGAACACTATAAGTTATGCGGAAACTAAAACTTATAATGCTAAGGTAGAACAATGAATTATTGATAAAAATAACTTTATGTATTAATCTGCTAAAAACGAATACAGATTACTAACTATGAGATTACTTTTTGGTGAGAGATATAATTTTCTATCGCGTAGGGGTTCTTTTATACACCAAAGGATAAACCTAACAGACTTACAAAATGAGGTAAAGAAAATGCATATCTTTTCCTATAATATCTCAAGCATTATCTCTAAAACGGATATTTACTAACTTTTTTGTAACTGGGGGTGGGGACAGGTAACAAACTAATACTAATTATACTAACAGTACAACCTATAACTTACGGTACTAATTTTTATAACTAACGGTTCTATAGTTAGGAAAACTATAAAGTTAGAAAAACATAAATCCTAACAATCCTCCCTTAAACATGAATGTTGAACTCTTTTAACTTCATGTTTCTTCAACTCTTTAAACTTCTTTAACGCATAGAGGATGTATCCAAACACTCTTATCATTTCTTGATCTTTTAAACTCTATCCTTCTTCAGCAGCAACTTTGTCTTCTCAGCAACACAGCAACATCTTTTCAGCAACAATCCAACTAAGTTGGCTTTGTAGTTTTTGGCAAACTACCAGCCATTAACGGATTTGATGTTCCTTTACCAGTAGCCGTTTGCTCTGGGATAGTTAACTCTTCATTTAATAATATGGTGAGTTAATTACCATACAGTTTTTGGTAAACTGTCAACCATCAACGGAATTGATTTGTCTTTACCAAATACCGTTTGCATTTGGACTAGCCAATGCTTCATTGCCATAACATGGTGCATTGATAAACTATATAGTTTTTAGCAAACTATCAGCTATCAACAGATTTGATTAGTCTTTACCATGAACTGTTTGATCATGGACTAGCCAACTCTTCACCAAGAAGCAAGGTGAGTTAAAAACCCTACAATTTTTAGTAAATTGTCAACCTAAATGGATTTGAGAAGTCTTTACCACAAGCCGTTTGCTTATGGACTAGCCAATTCTTGTGCCTATTAAGCATGGTGAACTGATAACCATTTGTTGTGTGGTGGTTAGCCAACACTCAATCCCTTCTCATTTCCATCAACCTTATTCTTCAGATTCTAACTCAGCAAGTAACTTCTTGATAAATCTAATCAACTCTAATGCCATAGTACTGTCTTCTTCAGACTCCAACGTTAACTTTAGCATTTGCACCAGTACTTCCTTTTTCAAAGGATACTTCTTCTCTACCAGCATATGAATGACTAATCCTCCCTCAGTCATTAAAGTGTGTACCCCTGAAGAACCATGTAACTTCCAACTGACTACATTCCAATCATGCTGTGAGTTCCAAAACTCATCTTCATCATCTGGATTGAACATAACCATCAAATCTCCCCAAAGTACTCTATCAAAACCTTCAGGTATCTCATCTTGATATATGTCCATCACAAGTTTATATACAGCATTTATATCTTCTCTATCAAATATTGAAAGCACTCTCATCAGGGTACTAAAGTATCTCTTTTGTCCATTACTTCTAGTTACCACATTCAGATTAATCTCTTCTAATCTTTTAGTTTCATCAAACTGTGGTTTAGTTCCAAGATACTCAGTTTTCCATTCTATGATAGGATACTTCTTATCAAGTATTTCATAATCCACTTCTTTGTCCTCATCTGGAGCTATTGTTAAACATAATCTCAGCTCATCATTCTCTTTCTCACTATCAGTTTGATCATCCTGAGAAGTATCTTGTCTGAATCTTCTTTTCCTTGACTTCATCTTTTTCCTAGTACCATGTTTTCTCTTTCTGGTACTTTCTTCTCCTTTATTCTCCTCCTTGACTTCTTCTTTATTCTCCTCCTTGATCACTTCACCTTTAGAGGAATCAACTCCTTTCTCATTCATCCTTTTGATCAGTCTTTCATCTTCAGCAGACCCAATAGAGATAAAATCTTCATCTGACCTCTTAATCTTCTCATACAGGACTTGTATTTCTTCAAACTTCTTGATTTTCAGTTCAGAGTGCTTGAAGTTTCCTACATGTTTCAAGTAGGTCATCATTTGATTTCTCAGTTGATTCTTGGTTGGTGGTCTGTTCCTGATGGCCTCTGATCTCTGTTGAGCAAGGAATTTTCTTTGAGCAGCAATTGTGTCATGAAGGAACTTTGCTCTTTCTTCTATTGTAAATTGCTCTCTTTCTTGTTCTTGAAGCTTCTCAGCAAGAAGTCTATCTGCCTCAATCAAAATTTCTTATGAGAGCTTCATTAGTAGCTTTTTCTTCAGCTATTCTGTTTCTTTCTTCTTCACCTTCCCACTCTTCTTGCATTTTCCTAGCCATCTCTTCATCACTTTCAAGCTGTTTGAATTTCTTCTCAGCTTAAGGAATATCATCATCTTCACTTTCAGATTCATCCTCCTCTTCCTCCTCTTCAATTTTCTTCTTTCCTTTATCTTTTGGATCAATCTTTGGAAGAGGCTTTAATGTCAGAAGTGATCTTGTAGAGGTAGGCCTAGGTCTGTCAGTATCATCAACATCCCTCAACTCTACACCTTTCTCCTTTTCTCTAGAAACAGCTTTGGCTTGACTCATGTTGAGAAGAACCTTAGCTATTGTTTCATCATCTCCAAATATTGTAGAAGCAGGTGTTTGAGTGACTTGAGTATGACCTTCAGTACCTTTTTCTTGCTCATCAGTACCTTCAATTTGTTCATCGGTACCTTCAATTTGCCTGTCAGTACTAACTTTGGATCTGTCAGTACTAACTTTGGATCCGTCAGTACTAACTTTCTCCTTGTCAGTACTAACTGCCTCCTTGTCAGTACTAAGTATATCTTCAGTACTAAGCATATTCTCCTCAATCTCCTTGTCTTCATCCACTATTTCCCTTGTCCTCCCTTCATCTTGAGCATCATTTGTTTCCATATGATCAACTGTATCTTCAGGAAGCTCATCAAATAAAGGATTTCCTTAAACTGATGATTCACCTTTAGCAAACTTCCTCCCTTGTTTGGATACAGACTCTTTGTGCACCCGTTGTTTCTTGGAGAAGTGCTTTCTTGGCAATCGTTGCTTCAATAAGACACTCTTCATCCATGCTCTATGATGTTTGATGACAGGTTGAGCTTGCTTCTTGAGATTTTTGATCTTAGCCTTCAATTGTTATATTTCCTTAGCTTGATCTGAAACCTGTTCACATAAAGAGAGACAAAGATCATAGACACTTTGGAGAGTCATGTCACCCTCATTCCCTGAAAGGGATTTATCACTGGATGAATGACCTCCAAGATTCTCACCAGAAGTTTCTGGGATAGAATCAGAAATAGTAGTAGTGGGTGAAGGTCTTGGGGACAGGTTAGCCTGGTGCTCAATAGGTACCTCACTAGGTTGAGCAGGAGATGAGTCAGTCTGTGGCTCATTGGGTACTTCACTAGTGGGAGCAGGAGAGGGTGGTGGTTGTGCATCAGATGGTCTTTCTGAATGAGCACCCTCATCCTGAGTTGGGTGTACCAACATAGAAGCAAACAAAGGGGTAACTTTCCCTGAGAAATGTTTGCCCTTCTTAACCATGAAAGAAAAAACTTTACTAGTTAAAGTATTTACAGGAAAATGATCTAAAGGTACAGACACATTAGCTAGTTGTTTATCTAAAAAGATAGAAATAAAACGTGGATACATTACAAACTTCTTCTTAGCATCTAAATGTCTAAGCATACCATCAAAAATTAATTTGGAAAAATTATACTTCTGATTAGATGTTAAACAAATGACAGCCGTGGCAATATTAGTAGGAATTTGATCCCAAGAGGTACTTTTTGAACTAAGACAATGATTCATTGTATGAAATAAAAACCTCCATTGGGGTGAAAACAAAGCTTTATTAAATGTTAACACTGTTAAATCCCCCTCATACCCCATAAGCTGTATAGCATCAAAGATAGCCTGATTAGGTAATGAGTCTATCCCATCAGCATCATCAAAAAGAAGATCACTTCTTATTGATGCCTCAGAGATAGACACAGACTTGCCAGCTACTTTGGCAGTAATGTGCCTAACATTGTTGATTATTTTGGACTTAGCAGACGTCCAAAACTGTTCAACAAATGTGGTAGAAACAATAGGACTTACAGTGAGAGCATGATAAATGGAACTGCACTTAAGAAAATCAATGATCTCATGAAACTCTGCATTCCCTTCAGTCTTTTCCAGATACGCGACCATGTTATGCTTAGAACATGAATCAAGAACAGCCATTATGCATAGGAAAGAGAGATCGTCGTTAAGAGAGAGATTAGGGCTTGTAAATAAGAATGTAATTGAGAGAGATTGCGTAAGGAACTGTGCAATTGAGATGGGTTTTTATAGGTTTATGAGACCTAATTGCAAGAAAACCGTTCAATTTACACTTTGTACCCTTGGCGGTATCTTTCTTTAACGGCTCTTTAGCGGTACAAACTTTGCCCAACGGTACTAACTTTACACTGTCGGTACTAACTTTGTCCAACCAAAGAATGAACAATGTAAGTATCAGGAGTGCTTCAGTACCATCAATAACTCTTCTCAGTGACTCTCTAAATCCTCTCAAACCTTTTGACAAGCATTACCTACAGTTAAAATGTATCCTTACACCAAAATTTCATACAAACTATACAACACATCATATTGCCTCCCTTTAACCAATGCAGCTTATGGATTTACCATCCCAATAGTAACAACCAAGAACTAAAACCTGCTAACATCAAATGCCTTGGTTAGTAGATCAGCTACATTGTTATCAGTGTGGATTTTAAGCACCTGGATAAGTTTTTCTCTATGCATTTTATGAAGTGGTGCAGAATAGCAATATGCTTTGTCTTGGAAAGATATACTGGGATTCTTTACAATGCAATTGGTGCTTTCATTATCTATGTAGATTATTTGTGTTCATGAAGTTGAACCATGTCTATACAATTTGATTTTGAATCCATAACACTTGCCCACAGCAGCTTGCAGCAGCAACATATTCTGCCTCCGTAGTAGAAGTAGCCACAATGGTTTGCTTTTTGCATTGCCAAGAAATGAGTCTCCTGCCAAGAAATTGACAACCTCCTATTGTGGATTTCCTGTCAAGATTTGCTCCAGCATAATCACTATCTGAGTAGGATTCCAGGTCAAATGAAGACACTCTAGGATACCAAAGACCCAGTTTGGGTTTGCCCTTTAGATACCTAAAAATTCTCTTGACAGCACTTAGATGGGAAGTCTTTGGAGTGACCTGAAACCTAGAACAAGCACAGACTGCAAACATAATATCAGGTCTAGAAGCAGTCAAATACATTAAGGAGCCAATCATGGACCTATAGAGATGGACATCCACATCACTGGCCTCCTCATCCTTGACTAAAGGCTTCTGAGTCTCAATTGGTGTACTGGCAGTCTTAACACTTGCAAAGTCAAACTTCTTCAGGATGTCAGCAACATACTTATCCTGACTAATAAAGATACCATCTGGTTTCTGTTTGACTTGTAATCCAAGAAAGAAAGTGAGCTCTCCCATTGAACTCATCTGAACTCTACTCTTCATTAATGCCTCAAACTCATCACGCCAAGATTTCTTTGTAGACCCAAAGATGATATCATCCATATAGACTTGAACTAGTATGATATCATGTTTGTCCTTCTTTAGGAAGAGAGTTTTGTCAATTGTCCCTCTTCTGTATCCATTCTTCAATAAGAAAGTATATAAAGTAGCATACCAGGCTCTGGGAGCTTGATGTAGCCCATAGAGAGCCTTTACAACTTTGTATACTTTCTGAGGATATTTTGGATCTAGAAAACCTGGTGGTTGAGACACATATACCTCCTCATCAATTTTGCCATAAAGGAAGGCACTCTTCACATCCATTTGATAGACTATAAAGCCCATATATGAGGCAAAGGCTAAAAAGATCCTAATGGCTTCAAGCCTGGCCACAGGAGTAAAAACCTCATCATAGTCTATACCTTCCTCTTGCCTGTGTCCCTGAGCAACTAACCTTGCTTTATTTCTGACCACTACTCCTCTTTCATCCTTCTTATTTCGATAAACCCACTTTGTACCGATAGCCTTTTTCCCAAAAGGCAGATCTACAAGTATCCAAACTTTCTGTATCTCGAACTGCAGCAATTCTTCTTGCATAGCATCAACCCAGCTTTCATCTTCAAGAGCTTCTGAAATCTTCTTGGGTTCATTTTGAGACAGGAAACAAGCAAATAAATAGTGATGGAAGTCCTTATGATTAACTCGCTTTTGCTTTTGAACATAGCTAACAAAAGCATGAGATCCAGAACTTTTATTTACTTTGCTTCTTGTTTGAACTGCTGAGTTTGGATCTCCTAGAATAAGTGCTGAAGGATGAGAGGAGTGTATCCTTGATGTAGGAATAGGACTAACATTCACAACAGTTTCCAAATTTGTGAATTCAGCCTCTGCACCCTCATCATCATAAGATGAAGTAGTAAAAAAGATAACCATCAGTAGAATCTTGATGAATAATCCTAAAGGAGGTAAATTTCTAATCAATCTTCTACAGGATTGGTTGGATTAGAAAGAGAATAGTTCCCTCAAGAGCAACGGCAGTACCAACTGGTAATCTAACAGTATTAACTAAGTTAGTACTGGCTAGGCTTTATCTGGTGTGCTAACAGTACTCAAAAAATGTTAGTATTGCTAGGCTTTTAGCGCTCCTGCTTGAATAACTCAATGATTCTCGGTTTTCTTCTTGTTCAAAACTTCTTCCTAAGCCTTCAGCTTCCTCATTAGCTACCCTTTCTTGCCTCTTAAGTCTTTCAGTTCATCCAAAGAGACTTGTTCCTTCCTCACTTGGACTTGTTGAAGAATAAAAAGCCAAATTGGCATACAAAGCATCTTGAGCATATCATCTCATTTTTTCAGAATCCACTCCATGCAAAAATGTCTTTTGTACCTGCATTATTGTTAGCTTCTTGTGAACATTGCATATGTTAGCTTTGTTTGTGACCTGTATTAATGGTAAGCTTGAATTCGATGAATCTAACATGATGATAGTTCATAGAATCAGTTTAAAATAATCAAGATCAAAAAGCCAAGTGGTCCTTTTTCCCGCATCATTTGGTTTGTTCTCTAAGAAGGAGATGTGCAGTTTATTTCCAACTCATCTGGTTTCTAAATTGTAATACTCTAAATAGCCTGCTTTGTAAGAATACCCCAAGAAATCCCTCATCAAGATTTCCACAAACTTGGCCTAGATGGTCAATGTATTCAAGATGGTCACATGGCACTCCCCAAAGGTCTTACATAAACTTATAATAGTATCTTACCAGTTTAAAATTCTAAGGGGGGTGGCTAATTAAAGCTTGGTCCCTAATACCCCTTTAGAACAGAACAAGCAGTACTGAAAACAGCTTTAGCCCAAAAAGTGTTAGGTAAAAATGAATCTGCAAGCATGGTCCTAGCACCTCAAATAAGGGTCCTGTTCTTTCTCTCAGCAACTCTATTTTGTTGTGAAGTTTTGGTATTACTGTATTCCCTTTTGATCCCTTTTAACTCACAGAATTCAATAACATCCCTGTTCTTAAATTCTGTTTCATTATCACATCTAATAGTTTTAACATTTTGATTCAATTGGTTCTCTATCTGTCTTATAAACTCCATAAAGGATTGCAACTAGTTTCCATCCTTTCTTAAGAAAAATACCCAACTAAATCTGCTAAAATCATCAGTGATAACTAGATAATAGGTCTTATGGTTTAAGCTCCTGACAGATGTAGGTCCAAACAAATCCATATGAAGAAGTTGTAGGGTGTGGCTAATAGAGCTTACTGCTTTGGCCTTACAGGAGGCCTTGTGTTGCTTTCCTTTCTGATAAGCAACACAAGTGTGGTCATTTTGAAAAAGCTTTGAAGGTAGACCTCTAACAAGGTTTCCCTTCACAAGTTTGTTTAGGTTTTTTAAATTAACATGACCTAACCTCCTATGCCATTTGTTAGATTAATCAGTTGTAGCCTTTGCAATTAAAAAAGCCAAACCTCCTGAAGGAACAATGTTCTTTAAATTGAAACTGTACATATTGTTTTGTCTGGGGATTTTAAGTAATACTTGATTTTCATCAGGTAACTTAAATTCAGGAGACAAAACAAGACATTCAGAGTCAGTAAACAGAACCTTGTTCTTTTTGTCACATATTTGTGACACAGAAAAGAGATTGAAATGCTGAAGTTCTTTCACAAAGCACACATCCTCAAAATCTAACTTACCAGTTTTATTTTCCCCTTACCAGTGATATAACCTTTACTACCTCCAAAAGCAACAGGGCCACCATTAAAGTCTTGAAATTCAGCAAGGTAAGCCTTGTTCCCTGTCATGTGCCTGGAACATCCATTATCAACAATTCCTTTATTCTTTAGAGTTCTATGTGGATAATCCTGCACATTAAAAGAAAGAGATTAGATTCTCTTAGGGACCCAAGCCTGTTTGGGCTTGAGTCTGCCTAGTGGATCTTTGAAAGTGTAACATTTTCTAAGACTGGATCCACCATTGTATTTGGATCCACCAAGGTATCTTTGTGGTCTCCAATTACAACCTGCTGAGGGCTTAACAGCAGTTTCCCTTTTTCCCCCAACAGTACTAACTGTATTTACCTTAGCAGTATTAACTTTTTGTTTTGAAAAATCTGTTCTGAGTACTGTTGTCCTTTTGAAAGGCCTTGATGATGATGAATGAGTTTTGTAAAAAACATTTGCTGGTCTAACTCTATTCACAATGGGCTTAACAGTATTAACTTTCATAGTAGTACTAGTTAGTACTGTCTGTCTGTTAAAACTTTGCCTAGCAGTACTAAAATTATTAGTACTGCTAGCTTTAGCAGTATTAACTGGAATTTTACCAGTTCTAGTTAGTACTGCTGAAGGAACAAATTGGTTTTGTTTATTTATTCTTTGCACATTGTTCCACTTTGGTTTATTCTTCCCTGTACCATTACCCTTAGCCATCTTTTGTTTGTTTACTTCAACTTGCTTAGCCATTCTTTTTTCATGATAATCACAATCTCTTATTAAATGAATAAAACTACCACAAACAAAACATGCTCTACCAGTAAACCCATACCCCAACTCTTTCTTGTTAACCTTAGGTGTTTGACTATGTGTGGACTGATTCTTAACATTTTCCCTAGGAGTTTTTACTTGCTGGTTAGCAAAACTAGGTGTTTCACGTTCTTTTGTTGGTATAGACACATACTCATCTTCACTATCTGATTCATACTCCTCAATGATAGGAGCATCAGACCAGACCTTAGGTTGACATGCTACATTAGATTCATTGACAACTGGTTCAGACACTAATTCAGAAGGTTCTGTACTAATGTTAGATTCACATGTATCAAATTCACTTGTTTGGGATTCAGATTCACTAGGTTGAGTCTGTTTTGTACCATAAGTAAATTATGAGTAATCTATTTCAATATCAGGTCCAGAGGGCAAATAATTCCCTGTTATGGGTGGGGGTACAGCATGCATTTCACCTGTTTTAACAAGCCTATCAGTCAAAGGTGGATTTTCGAAATCACTTTCATTACACTTAAATACACTTTGTAAAACTTCATTTTCATAACTCAAAATGCCAGTATATCTGTGATCACCATACCCAAGCCCATATTTATCATAGGCACTCATCTGATAATTTATAAGTTTACCAAGATTCTTAGAGGAATGGTTCCATTTGTCTACTATAGCTTTTAAATCATCTTTTTCTTTTTGAGCTTCTGCCAACAATTTCTTATGGTATGTTAGTACATCTGTTTTATCATCTAAATCTATCTTCATAAATTTTATCTTTTGTTCATACCAAAGTTGACCTTGTTGATGGGCAACTAACTGTGCTTCAACTTTCTTAAGACCTTGAGTATATGCCTTTATTTCTATGCTAGCATCACTAAGTTGTTCTCTCTGAGCATCATACAGTTTTTTAAGCTTAGCATAAGACTCTTTACACTCATTTGAACAGGAAGTTACCTCTGTGTCTGATCCTGAGCTGTTGCAAGCCATCAAAGCATAATCTTCATCATCTTCTGAATGATTTGTCCAATCAACACCTTCTCCATCAACTGTCACCAATGCTTTAGATTCTTCTTTCTTTCCATTTCTGCTCCCATCCTTATTTCCAGAGTTCCATGCATCCCTCCTCCTGTTATCTTGAGTTCCCTTGATTCTACACTCTCTAGCAAAATGCCCTGTTTTGTGGCAATTGTAGCATTCCACTTTGGTTTTATCAAAACCAACAGGTTCTTTTGCATCAAATTGTAGCTTTCTACCAGTCTTCTTGTAGAACTTTTTCATTCTCATTGAGATCATTGCCACTTGCCACTTCAAGTCCATTTCTTCAAGGTCATATTCATCAAGCTGTTCTAAGTCCTCATGATCCAGTTGAGGACAACTTGATTGACTAGCAAGCAAGGAGTATGATGATGTTTGTTCATACTGTGAATTTTGACCAGAAGTATTGGAAACACCATAAGCGGTACTAACATCATTAGTACTGCTGGTGTTTTCAGAGACAAATGCTACATTTTGCAGGCTGGAAGATGATGCAGTAGAGCCTTTTACATCATTCTCAAAGACTCTTAGATTATTGTACAGATCATCAAAACTGAGACTGTCCATTCCTGGTTTGTTCCTCATAATTAAGGAAACTTGTGACCAGGCAGAAGGTAGAGATCTTAGAAATTTTTGATTTGCATCTTCAGTAGATACACCTGCTCCATGAATCTCTAACTGACTCAGAAGACTTTGGAACCTGTCATAGCCTTTGTGAAGCCCTTCTGTGTTGGATACAGTGAATCCTTCAAACTGTTGCTTCAAGATATACTTCTGCATCTTCTTGGATTCGTCATTTCCACCAAATCTAGATTTGATGGCATCCCACATCTCTTTTGCATCAGTCATCTTATGGAATTTAGCAAGATGATCTTCTGGTAGGGCCATAAGCAAGGTGGTCCTAGCTTTTCTCTCTCTTTCTCTGGCTACAATCTCTTCTGCAGTTCTAGGAGGCAAAATCTTAATTTGTCCTGATGTATCTGTAGTGACTGATACAGGACCATTCCCATTTTGTATAACCTCCCAGATTGGATAGTCTGTATGGGCCAAATAGTGTTCCATCTTCATAGCCCATATATCATATTCTCCCTTTTTGAGAATAGGCAGCTTGATGGTTGATACTGTATGAGGAGTTTGTTGTGTTGGTGTTTGTGATGATGATGGTGGAGGTGGTGGTGGTGGTGGAATATCATCTTGTGATCCAGACATGTTTAGTTTTGAAGGGTGAAGGTTTATTAACTGGATTTATTTGTTCTTCTTATTCAGAGTTTCTCACAGGCTCTGATACCACTTGAGAGTCTCAAACTGAATAGATCTTTGCAGCCTATAAAGGATGATAGCCAAGATGTATAAATACAGTTGACTATGTAGAAACAATGACTATGAATACTATGTGTTAATGCGGAATCTTAACACAAGTACTAAGAAGAACAATGAAAAACTAAATAATAATTTCTATTAATCTGCTTTGAATGATTACAGATTGCTAACTATTGAGATATGATATTGCTATGAGATATGCTAAGCTCGTGTCTATAACTATGCCAAGAGGGATCCTTTTATAGACTAAGGATAAACCCTAACAGGCTTACAAATCGCATACTTATCTTTTCCTGAAATATCTCATACATATCTCTTAAACGGTACTAACTATTTATACTAACGGTACTAACTAACTGAGCAGTACTTAACACTTTGTACTGTCGGTACTAACTATAACTATCAGTACTAACTATTTGTACTGTCGGTACTAAGTTAGAAAAACATAAATCCTAACAAAAAGGTTAGAAGACAAGTGCAAATTATATCTCCCTATAATGGTACAAGAAAACAATTAAATACACAACTGTATAGGGATCAATACGTTGTATCCCAAACCATAAGATACGCCGTATTGCTCCTGTAGAAACAATTTAAATTACTAGAAATTAAATATTAAGTTTTAAAAACTGATAACATCCAGACATCTCAATACGCCGTATCCAGAGGGGTTCGATACGTCGTATTGAGTGTCTGGGAAGACAGACTCGTGCAACAAACAATTAAAATACGACAAACAATTAAAATGACCGGGTTGTCTCTCGGGAAGCACTTTTGTTTTAGCTGGTCTTTAAGTTCGACCTTTTTCCTCTTCTTTTATGTTATTAAGCAAATGGTTTTGGGATTTCAAACCTGTAATCAATCAATGAGTCGTGTTGCTGAACTTACTGCCAATCTTGATTCTATCACACATAAGTAAACCAATCATCATATAATATACATCAAAAAGAAATCAGTAATCAAAGTGTTAATAGTGTAATATACAGTACAGATCAACAAAAGATAATAACATAGAGAGATCAGTGGTCGGGCTGAGCATCGGTATGAGGGGCTGTGAAGGTGCTAGCATCGCCCTTCCTGGGCCTGATACGCCTCCAGAAAGACAATCCTGAGCTATCTACGAGGGTGCTATCGAATGGCTGATAAGTTTGGCCGATGGCGTCCATGAGTTGTGTCATGCAGGAGATCAGCCAGGTGGAGACTCTAGACGGCTTGGTGGTAAAGCTCGCGACATCTCCTCGCAGGCCCACAACATCACGTCGTAAGTCATGCACCTCCTCCTCGAGCCTCTCAATCTTCTATGACATAGTACGTGGCTGTGAGGCAGGTGGAGGTAGTGGAGGTGCCTATGCTGGTGCTGGTGCTGGTGCTGGTGTTGGTGCTGGAATCTCCAGGGCAACCTCCTCAGCTGCCTGACCAGCCTCATCGGCCTCTGGGGCACCAGCCGTAGCAGCCTGCTGCCTCTCTGGTCCCTGGGCTACCCAAGCCCATGTGTCGCCATACCTCGTGCAGATGTGGAGCCTCCGAAGCTCATGTAAATCAATCAATGGAAGCTCTCAGGTGACTACCTGTAGCCCTCTCAATCCTTCGTTACTAACCAGTCTAAAATGCATAGCCAAACGCCCAATAAAGTGCCCTCCTAACAGCCCGGCCCCGTTCTTCCTCCCCTCCGCATGCCTAAACAGATACTGCGTTAAAAGGTGTAAGACATTGGCAGTCCCACGGTCCATGCTGTAGAGGTAGAAGAGATCAACACCGGTCACCTTCTTAGGTGCATGTCCCCTACCTGAAATACTATAAGCAATCATCATGTGACATAGCCTCCTCACAGGGTCTCGAATAAGAACATAAGAAGGGGAGGGGCCCAAGAAGTCTCTGTCAGACGAGATCTTCATCCAATAATCCCTAAGATCCCCCTTGTCGGGGATAAATCTATCACTCCCTGCCCAGTAGGCTCCAAACCCAGCCTCTGCCATCTCCTGCTCCGTGTGTAACCCCAATGCCAAGATAAATAGACTCCAAGTCATCCTCTTCCTAACTCCTCCTAACTGGAAACACAAGGTATCAGCGGTGTCTAAATCCATAACAGTATCACTCATCCTGCAAGTACTCAGGAACTCCAGAATAAACTCTCGAACTCTAGGCTCATGGATCCCAAACAATCGCCTCCAAGCATGACTCACAAATACCTGCTGTCCCTCGCCAGAATATACCATCCTCAACCTCACTGCCAGATCATGCCTCATCTTGGCTGTCAAACCCTCAAAATCTAACACATGTACCCGGTTAACCGGTCTGCTCCATATAGTCTCGAGCCTCTGCTCGTAACTACACCTAATCTCCTCAGTATACTCCTCAATCTGATATCTAAGCCGTGTGTGCCTCTGATCAGCAGCTGGTAGTGGTGCCATATCTGAAAAATTAACAAGATTAGTAAAACATTCTGTGTGAGGCATAATACGGCGTATGTCCATATACTCGAGAAGTTCTTGTCATAAGCACAAATCTTGATTTACAAAAGAATCATTACCGTCTTGACTTCATAAACCGTAGAGGAGTTGAAGCAAGAATCAAGAACACTTGGTATAATCAAGGTCTTGTGAATGAATGTCATTGAAGAACTTTAAAGATTTTGCTTAGACTGTGAAGTATCGTTGTCTTGGAATAGCACAAAAATACCCGTGAGAAGTGCTGATTACATCTCAACCTTTAACTCTCTGGCTAACTTACCAACCTCGTATTCTGTCGGCTATTGTTGTGATCACATGGTGAAGTAAACCCGTTATACCAAACTTGAAACTGAAGTAAAATCCCCTAAATTTGTTACTTAATCTTGCACTATTGTTGATTGAAGAACGGTGCAGAAGAAAGTCTCTAAGTACCTTATACCCAACATAAAAAATATAAGAAGTACAACACCTCTTGAAATTATCCACATCGACATCTGCATGTGACACTGAGTACTACAACGTAACTCCTTTAAGTGATAGTTGTCCAGGTCTTCATCCAACCACCCCTTGACCACTGGAAACTAGATAATCCAAGTCTTAATCATAAATGTATACGTTCAAGCAAGTCATCAATCGATAGAAAATAGAAGAAAGTCACGATGATGAAATAAGTAGACGCCTTTGTGAAATCCAACTTCAATTGCAAATAAGGGATACCAAATCAACTTCGTGATCACATGTCATCGTAATCTAAATCTCTAGCCATTTTGTCATTTAAGTGAATCTTTTCAGGATCGTTTTGGGATTAAGTGTTGTTGTTTGTGTGGTGTGTTGTTATGGTTGATTGTGTCTTATGAGTCTCGATTCTTGATTTTGGTGTTTGTTTGTTGTTCTTGTTTTGATTATAATATTCCTAAATCCGGTCATATGCCCAAAGTCGGTCACATGCCCACCTGATGCGCGGATCGACCTTAGAACACAAGATCCGGAGGAATGGTAAAATGAAAGAGATGAGTAGCCATTTATTAGAGAATAAAGGAAGGAGATGGGAAGAGTGTGTGTGCTAGAGAGAAAACACACACACTTCACCTTTTACAAAAGTGAGCTTCACCCCTCCATAGAAGTATGGAGGAGGTATTTATAGTCCTAGTGACACTTAATTATTGTAACTAGT
>BQNB010054192.1:2125-30105 GCA_026074375.1 Tanacetum coccineum | reverse complement strand
ACGTTCGCGTGATATAGGTATTTTTATGTGATAAAGAGGCAACTTATTATTTAACCCAAATGGCCAATCCATTTCATTTATTCATTTAGCTAATTACACTGATTAGCTAACCACCCAAATAAAACCTTATGTTACCACTTATCTTTATTGCTAGATACCCGTAGTTTAACCCGCTGAGCCATTCTATTCATCTTTCTCATCCATAAAAAAAATAAAAATATAAAAATATATAACCTTTAGCCTAGCCTTACCCCTTTGTCGAAAGTCCAGATGGTTGGGTGCTGGTTACTCGGTATGATTGGTTGATTTTTTATTATAGTTTGTTCGCGCTTTGTTATGAGGGTTGTACCATTCCAACGAAGATGAAGAGTGCACGCTTCGTATTTCGTATTTTTTGTGGTGTACACTTATATTAAAGTGTGGGAGAATTGTTAGTTGTTCGAATGAGAAGGGCGAATTGAAAAAAAGTAAAAATAAAAAAAAATCAAAAAAAAAGAAGCGAAAGAAAAGTGATGAATAAGAGTTGGATTTTCGTTGGCATTTATGACGTATTGATATATTTTGATATGTGCCGGATATATTGATGAGAGATTCGATCACCTCGCGGGTTTGTGGATTGTCGTAACTAGCAACATGGGTTTATTGGACTTGTCGACATGTATATTGTAAAACCATTTCTAGTAAATATTTCCCATGCCTCATCCACACCCTTATTAACCCTTAGCCTAACGTTACAACCCGAATAAAAGTCCTCTTTTGATATTTATACTTGGTGCTTACGCCACGTCGGTGTAGTTTTGTTTCTTGTACAAGCCTATGGTAACTTAATGAATCATGTCTGAGCAATTGAGTGTGATTTCCCTTTTACCCTCTATTACATCATATTCGAGTGTTTAAGTGAATTATACTTTCCTTATTCGTGAGGTGCTTAGTCATGTTATTACAGCTTGAAGATCGTTGGGTATTGTCAAACATCTCTGTTTTCACATATTAAAAATCCAAAAATATTTTTCATAATTCTATGTTTGTTTTGTAAAACTAATTATTTTCCTTATTTTGCTTGAGGGCAAGCAAACCCTTAAGTGTCGGGGGTGCTTGCGCCTTTTGCACTTATTTGATACAAAAACCTAAAATATTTTCAAAAATTTCACACCCAATAAAAAATTTTAAATTAAAAATAAAAAATATCAAAATTTAAAAGTATACATATATATAAATTTCTTTATCTTGTCACCTAGGACCTTGTTTATAACATTTCTTTTCTTTGATATGCTTGAGGGCAAGCAAAGTTTTAAGTGTGGGGGGATTTGATAACGCTCAAATTACACATATTTCTATATGCGTTATCTGGGATTTTATGTATATAAATTGGTTAATAATAAGAACTTTTGGTACTTAATCAATTATATTTGCTATTGTAGGTTCTATGTACGTGTCGTGGAAGAAAACGGAAGAATACACGAAGATTTGAAGCTCAAACGAAGAAATAACTCAAGCTGAATGCTTCCCGACACCTGTTCACTGTTTTGGCCATAACTCGGTCATACGAACTCCGTTTTAGTTGGTTCAAGTGGCCACGCGAAGAGAATTCAATTATCTATAACCTTGAAAAAAGCCAACTACTGAAAACGCCCCAAAGTGCGGCGGTTTTACCAAAATTACGGCGCACTTTTTAGTCGGTGGAGAAAATTAAAGGCAATTAAATACAGTGTGCATTAACTCACTATGTGCGGCGCATAAATAAGTTTGTGCAGTGCACTTTGACCCCCAAATAGCCTATAAATACCCTCCTTGGCCCTCTCATTTCATATATCTCTCATACAATCTTATATCTTACACACACACATTCATTAGAGCCTTTGGAGAGGAGGAAGGAATGGTGAGGATCCTTGGATCCAATGATCCAAACACCCCTTTAATCTGCCACTCACCACCATGTAACCACCATAAACCACCACCATATAGATAAATTTTCCAGTTCTAACACCATATCAAGACCACATACTATCCATTTCCAGAATCTAAACACTTGCCACTTTGATTCTTAAAAGGATTCACACCAAATTCTCTTAAGATCATCACCATAAACCTTGTTACCAAACACTCCATTTGGTGATACGTTGTTGAATTTCTAGAAGTTAGGTGACATATTTTGGGTTATCTCAGTAGAATTTGGTTGTTGGTTGATCATAGAACTATTAATTTTGGGTTGGTGGTTGTTGTAGTCGAAATATTGGTATTGTTACTTTGTTCTCATATGTCAAACATGAATAATATTTAGATGATTTTGCTATGACCTATGAATATACATGTTTATGAATTCGATGTTATCTTTATTGGATAATTGTTTATCTTTTGGTATATCATTGCAATTGAAATAGGTCGAAAGGGTTAATTGTCTTGATGTATTTTGAACCGTTTGTCTATGACGTGTCAATATCATACTTGTGAGAATTGTGTGGTAAATTGATAAACAACCCAAGTAGACTAATGTTTAAGACCCTTCTTTATGTTGACCGACCGGGTTGGGAGGAATTCATATTTATGCATATTTGATATAAACCATTCTTAATGCACTCGTGATAATGTAGTATATAGGCCGAAAGGATTCTATGTTATCATTGGTAATATGCTTGTTATTATGATTACCCATCATATATGACTTGTATGCTTTGTTTATATAAAGTCTTGCTTTATCTCTATCTATTATGTTATGTGGATCATGTCTTGTTCCTTGCTTGCTTTATATACACGTTTTGGCTATTTGATCCGTGACAATCAATCATCTTTGTTACTTGATAAACAATCTGTGAATTGCTACAAATCTCGTGGAACGACCTGGACTTACCTAATACTATATTACACTCGAATAGGGTATACTTGCTCGAATGTTATGTTTTTAGTCAAAATCGATATTTCTAGTTATTATAAATTTAAAGCTTATGAAAACACACATCACATACCCTGTAGGGTTAGTCCTTTTGGTTGAATAACCAAAACGTTTGGCAATGCTAATTTTGATAGAATAGTCATCACGTCGAGGACTGAATCGTATTCTGACACCCGACGAAGACAATGTGACCTAAGTTTGAAGAAATTGTGAAACTAAGGGACAGTAGGAGAGACTATCATAATTTTGTGAACGGATATATATTGACCATCAGAAAGTGTAGGATTTTGACTGTGGGAAAACTTAGTCTTTAGAGAAATCGTAAGAAACCTTGCTTGAAAAGACTAACCCCATTTGATGTGATTCTTCAAGGAATGGAATTTCCTATCAATGTTGTGATTTGATAATTTGAGTTAAATTTCGGGGCGAAATTCCTTTAAAGGGGTTAGACTGTGATAACCGGTAATTTTCTCAGGGTTAAGTATTATAAAAATTATAATTTCGTATTTTGAAGTCTTTCGATCTTGTCAGTTTTCCTGATGAAAGCTGAAAAGTTGACTTCTGTTGACTATTTTTGCGTAAAACGGTTACGGTTTAACCAGGAGTTTGATGGAGTTATGAATTCTTTTGAGAATCCCTTTTAATTGTTTCATATGTTTTGGTAAAATTTGATATTTTCAGTGCTTTCCGGGAAGTTTTCTCGCGTTTAGAGAAAATCGTCACGCAGCACGTACCGGCACGATAGTTTATTCGAGAATGGAGATTAAATGAATTTGGGAATGTGTTAATGGGTTTATTTATTTAATAAATTCATGATGTTAAAATAATGTTGGATTAGAACGTGAATCGCTGGGGTTGATGTAAAAGTTATCAGAAAATGGTTGTTTTTGTGAAATTCGATAAAAGACTGTAACGGGCGTAAAAGTGGAATTTTGGTCAAATATAAGCTTTCAAACCCTATTTTTTGGTTTGGAGTGTTTTTAAAATGGATGAGCAAGGTTCGGTTGAGTTTTGTCAAAAATTCATGTTTTCGGTCTTGAGTTGGCTGGCAACGGCTCAAAATGAATTTTTGTAGCAATTTAATGTGATAGGTGTTGTGTAAATAACCTAGATTTATAGAAAAGTGATTTTAAACGCAATGAAAATACTAACTAAGTTAGGTTGACGTTTTAAATAGATGAAAATGGAGCTTTAAATTGTCCTGACACGAAAAGAAGAACCCGAACCCTCCTTGGATCCCATTTAGACGTGTGAAAGGGAGGGGAGACAACAAGGATTTAAATTAGCTTTTGTCTCTCATGCATGGTACATAAATTCCATACCACCTCAATCCCTTATCCATTCTTTTCATTTCATAGATTCAAAAACACAAAACACTCTCCCTTTTCCCCTTTTTGTTTTCGAAGAAGCCACACAAGAACACGAACAAAAGATTTTAAAGATTTATCAAAGACACGGGATTAAGAAACATTATTGGGTTGATAGCTAGTAGTCTCGGGTTATACAAACAAGGTTTTGGGTCTTTCCTTTGTTGATCCCTTTTGAATAGATCTTACTTAGCTTGTTAAAGCTTAGTTGTGTTGGATAGATCCAAGACAACTATAATAGAAACTAAGATTGTGAATACTACAAACTATGCGGAAACTAGTTTGTAATACTAAGAAGAACAATGAAACAGTAAAACAAGATCTTGCTAAACTTTCAATATATTGAACACAATCAAAGTTACAGAATAACCTTGAAACTATGAATACTAACTATGAGAAAATGATTTCTAGATCTATATCACTAACAATGCCTTAGGGTTTCTTTTATACACCAAGAAACCCTAATGGGCATACAAAACGCGTTACTTTGTAAACTAACAGTACTAATGACATAGACTGTTTTCTCTAATCTTCAGCAGTAGCATAAACTTAAACTAGCAGCATTAAGTTATAAAAGCCTCTAATTCCTAACAATCCTCCCCTAAACTTGATATTCATCATATTAATCATCAAGTTTCTTCATTATCAGCATCTTGAGCACTAGGAGGATGTATCCAAACACCTTACTGCCTTGGTATGTTTGCTTGATAGAAGATCTTTATTAAAAGTTCTCTAGACATCTCACTATCTGCTTCTACTAATAGTCTAGCCACCATCATTAATCCAAGTGTTCCTCTGATTAAAGGATATTCTTTCTTAACGAACATGAAGATATCATGTCCTCTTACTGAAGATACATGGTAAACACCACATGTATCATAAAGCCTCCATACCAAAGGATCATGCATATATCTTTGAAGCTTCCATAGAATATCATCATTATTTGGTTCAAACAATCTCTTCAGTTCAACCTACAATTCCTTTTCTTTATCATCTGTAGGCTCTGTTGTACTGAACCTCTTCTTAACCAAATCCCAAAGCTTAACCAGGTCATCTCTATCAAATTTCTTCAACATATCAGCAAAAATATGATAAGCTTCTGTATGGTTTCCAACTCTGATAATTCTCTAATACCTTCTTGTGTCTTTAGAGTAAACCTCCCAGTCTATGATTGGATATTTGACCTGTAAGGCTTCAACATATACTTCTTCCACTGGAACTACCACTAATAATTTATGTAGTTCTTCTTCTGATAATTCTTTTTCCTTTTCTGCTGATTGTTCTTCACCTGAACCTAAAGTTTCTCTAATCTTTTGTCTTTTAACACTCTCTTCATCAGGTTCTGCTCTTGGTCTCTTCTTACTGCTTGCTGCTTTCTTTCCACCTTCTTCAGAATCCATAGGAATAAAATCCTTAATCCACTTCTGCTCCTTTTCATATAGCTTCTGAATTTCTTCAAAACTCTTATTCTTTAGTTGATTGTAAGTGAATCTACCCATGTTTTTTAGGTAAGTGATCATCTTGTTTCTTAATTGAATTTTGGTAGGTGGTTTGTTTCTGATTTGTTTAGCCCTTTGTGCACCAAAGTACCTTTTTCTTTTTGCAATTGTCTCTGCTAAAAATCTAGCTTGCTCATCAATAGAAAACTGCTCTCTTTCTTTTTCTTGAAGTCTTGCAGCTAACAGAGCATCTGCCTTCATTCTTGCTTGAACATTATCAAATTCTGCAATCAAAGCGGCATTAGATGCTTCTTCTTGTGCAGCTCTTTCTCTTTGCATTCTTTCCAGTTCAGCCTTTTCTTCTTCATGTAATCTTTGAGCAATCTCTGCATCCCTTTGAATCTGAGCCTTTATAGGGTTCTTTGGAGTAGGTTCAGGCTCCACCATCTTGCCTTTACCTTTGTCTTGGCTTTGTACTATTGGTACTGGTGTTGCTCTCCTTGGTTCTTCTTCAACATCACGAATCACTACTGAGGTTGTTCTTGGTCTTGTGCTCCTAATAGCCACAAGTGTATCAGCAATAGTCATCATCTCATCTTCAAAAATATCCCCAGTAGTACTTGTAAAAGGATCAGCAGTACTAACATCAATACTAGCAGTATTAACTGTATCCCTATTTGTAGTAATTTGTTTAGCAGTATTCCTCCCCTGAGTTTCAGCATCACCTTCAACGCTCTCCATTGCATTATTGTAAAACCTAAAAATTTCAATAAGTGTAAAATTACCAAAATACCCCTAATGCAAGAAAATCTATAAAAGTTTAAACAAATTTCAGTTAATTATAGAAATTATGAAAATACAATATTTAGCAATTATGAAAATAATTATGAAAATTTATGTAAGATTAAAATATCTTATATTATGCAAGAAAAATAATTATTACTTATATATATGTATTTTGCCGAAATTATTAAAAGTTAATTATTTATATTATACAAATTAAATATAAAATAAAATAGGATAATTATAAAATAATTTAGGCAAAATTAAAATCTGATTTTATCCCTTTGAAAAACCCAAAATCTCGGCATTATTCTTTAGTATATCTTTTATATACATTTTTCATTTGTAAATTTCTTAAAACCAATTTCCGAAACCCTAAATAAATTAAGTGGCGGCACAAAGAATTTTTCCAGGACTTGTGCGATTTTTCTAAGATCATTTGAAGGCTAAGGAGTGTGGGAAAAATAGTGGGAAGCTTGGGGTGTGCTTGGTTCGATTTTGGTTATTGATTTGGGTTCGAAAAGCTCTACCGGGTTCATAAATTCATAAAATCCCTAAGGATCATCCAAGGTATTTTTACAACTCACTTTTAATCATATAAATTCGATCTATGCATAAGAAAAATGTTCATTCATTTTATTTTGATTTTATAAATCAAATCATATTCGAAACCCTAATTTCTAGCTAGTATTGAAATCGGCATAAAAATAATTTGTAAAATTCAACTTTGTTAGAAAAACGAATGGATGAATCCATTCCTTGGGATCAAAAGTGTAAAAGCTCTAAAGAACTTTTCAAGATTAAAAAGAGTGTTGACACGATTTTTGACGGAGTGGAACGTTGCAAACAAACAATTGCCAAAAGAACATATTTTGGTAACATCGATCCTTTCATTCAAAACACAATAGAAGGAAATTTTGGCCCCCAAATTAGCAAACTCAATGCGGACTTAGAACAATTTCACTTGTGTTTGAAAGAGGAAATGGTTGCTGATTTGAGATACTTTAATTCTCTTGAACATGAAGTAGACACTCTCAAATCTCAACTGGAAACTCAAAAAACACAGTTTTTGAATGAAATCGACCGACTTTCAAGGGAATATTACTATGCTGATCACATGAATGCAATACTTGGTGTGTACACTGATCTGGATGAATTTACTAATTTGCAATGTGATTACGTAGAAACCTGGGAAAAATGTGAACATCTTGAAAAAGAGCTTTCAAAAAGTAGAACAATGTCAAAGAGTTTTGAAGCACTTCAGAAACATGCGATTAATCTTGAACTTGATTTACAACAGTGTAAAGAAAAGATAAAAAATGACAAATCTTTCAAAGAAAATCAGTCAAACGTATTTCTGAAAGAACGTGAACAGTATTTTGAAATTCAAGACTTGAAAGCTCAATTACAAGACAAAGGAATTGCGATAAGTGAGTTGAAGAAACTCATAGAAAAGATGAAAGGAAAATCTGTGGAAACTAAGTTTGAAAAATCATCGGTTATTCGACAACCGAATGCTTTTAAAAGTCAAAGACAATCCATTTTAGGTAAACCAGCTATTTTTTCAGATTCACTTGCAAAGAAAGACTTCTCAAAGTCAAATCCAGTTGCCACACAAAATGTGTCTAATGATTTTTCAAAACCAGTCACTGCACAGATTTTGCCTCAAAATATGTTGCCAATTGTCAAGAACACAAATGTGATTGCACCAGGAATGTATAAAGTGCACACAAAGCATACTCAAACCAGAACACCTCAGTTGCATCAAGACATTAGGAAACCTAACAAACGCGTGTCTTTCTCTACAGGAGTAATTCCCACTACTAGTGTTAGCAGACCACAGCTTAAGAGCAATCATCTGGAAGATAGAGTCTTGTCTAACAATAGTCAAGGGAAGAAGCAAGAAGTAGAAGACCACCGTAGGAATTTTAAGTTTTCTAATAATAAAACGTCTGTAACTGCGTGTAAAGACAGTTTGAATGTAAGACTTGAATGTTAAACTTTGGTCTGTGTGTAATTATGGAAATGTGTAATGAATGAAAATCATGTTTTGTGTGTTTTACATTTTATTTAGCATGGCGTGAATTCTAGGACTAGACAACCAATGGTTGTGCCTATTAGTACTAGAGAACCCAAGCATAATGTGAACCAATCTGTTGTAAC
Source organism: Tanacetum coccineum (assembly GCA_026074375.1). Classification (NCBI taxonomy): domain Eukaryota; kingdom Viridiplantae; phylum Streptophyta; class Magnoliopsida; order Asterales; family Asteraceae; genus Tanacetum; species Tanacetum coccineum. The sequence goes on along the minus strand of BQNB010054192.1, from coordinate 21,463 downwards.
ATCCAGTAAGAAAACCATTGCAACAGACTCCACTGTCAAAAAATCTAGAAACATAACTAGGAAGTTATATGAGCAAGTTAGTAAGACATGCAGTGGTGGTTTAGTATTATAGTATCTCATCCGGATATAATAGGAAACCTATGTCTCATAAAAAGAATGTTAACCCCAATATTAGCATTGCCTCTAGGAAAATGCATCTAGAACTGTATTATTTGGAACATAATACTCTAGGTGTTCACTGTGTCCAATTATCGATTGTCTTCTAATTCTTTTGCAGCTCGTAGAGATCATTCTATTCATCGTCGACTCTGGGTGCTCAAAGCACATGACCGGAAATCTCAAACTTCTAACTAATTTTGTGGAGAAATTTCTGGGAACGGTCAAGTTTGGAAATGATCAAATTGCACCAATTCTTGGCTATGGAGATCTGGTTCAAGGAACGATTACTATCAAAAGGGTTTATTACGTCGAAGGGCTTAATCATAATTTATTCTCCGTTGGTCAATTTTGTGATGCGGATTTGGAAGTTGCTTTTCGGAAGTCTACATGTTATATACGTGATTTGAAGGGAAATGATCTTCTCACAGGTTCTCGTGGCACAGATTTGTATTCCATTTCTCTAGAATTAACAATCCATCCATTTGCTTAATGGCTAAAGCAACCATTTATTTTTTTTTTTGTCTCAAGCAAGGTTATGGCATCGTCGTCTATTCATATTAAACTTCGACACCATAAACTTGCTTTCAAAGAATAATATTGTGAATGGCCTTCCAAAGCTGAAATTCGTCAAAGATCATCTATGTTCTTCTTGTGAGTTGGGGAAAGCAAAAAGAAAGTCTTTTCACACTAAGACTACCCCGAGCTCAAAAAGACGGTTACAACTTCTACACATGGACTTATGTGGTCCAATGCGGGTAGAAAGCATTAATGGAAAGAAATATGTTCTCGTAATTGTTGATGACTACTCCCGGTATACTTGGACTCACTTCTTGAGGTCCAAAGATGAAACACCTGGAGTTCTCATTGATTTCCTCACACTTGTCCAAAGAGGACTTCATGCTCAAGTTACAACAGTTCGAACTGACAAAGGCACGAAATTTCTTAATAAAACTCTTCATGCATTCTTTGCAAAAGAGGGAATCAGACATAAAACGTCAACTGCTCGAACACCTGAACAAAATGGCGTTGTCGAAAGACAAAACCGTACTCTTGTTGAGGCTGCTCGAACAATGCTAAGTGCCGCTAAAGTTCCTTTGTTCTTCTGGGCTGAAGCAATTGCAACAGCATGTTTTACTCAAAACCGTTCACTTGTAATTCCTTCGTAATTGAGATAACTTCCTTATCTTATCATCAATGCCCGTTAAACGTCAGTCTAGTTCCTTCACATCTTTGGTTCATCTTTGCTACATCGTCAGAGTTGGTGAAAAATACTGATAAAATGAGGAAATAGGTGATGATGTATTTTTGTGGGTTATTCTACTAAGTCAAAGGCTTACAGGGTATTTTACAAGAGAACACGAGTGAAGTTGAAACAATTTATGTTTAACTTTGACGAATTGCTCACGATGGCGGTCAGATCATGTCAGTTATGACCCTGGTACCCATTGTTCGACAAACGGTAATGAACAAGACAATGTAAGTACCGGTCCACAAAAAGTCAGGAAAATGTCCTCAAGTTGCTAACACTAGTAACAAACGTCAATGAGCTGGAATGCTAAATAGTCGATGTTCAGTGAATTACTCAATGGGAAATTCTCTGTTGTGTCAAAGTCTTCCGCGTGTACATGCTGCTGATAATCTCGATAAACGACAACAACATACAAACTCATCTTCTACAACACCGATGTTGCTGATCCACCTCCATTGAACATTCATTCTACACATCATATTACAACATCCAGTATCAACTGCATGCACCGAGAACATTAATCATGCAGAAACAATAAGAAAATGCATAATTTGACGACGATGAATCTTTACAACATCTTCAGTAACCGTTAGTATCAAGAACAAGGGGAGACATCGTATCGTTATATTTGGATTCGTCAAACATGCATACTTTCTATCAACACCATCTCTTACTGCACAACGTTGGACAAAAGATCATCCATTAGGAACAAGTCATTGGAAATCCTCTCAATCGTTAGAACAAGACGTCAGCTTGAAAAGATGCGAGATGTGTTATGGTCGCATCACCGTGAGTAGAACGAACCAAAAGAACATCACAAGAGCCATCGGCTGATTCTGCTGGATTGAATCAATGCAAGAAGAACTTCACTCAGTTTGGATCGATTAGATGTATGGGAATTAGATCGAACATACCACTCTGCCAATAAATGTCATTAACTTAAGTGGACTCTGGTAAAAACAAAACGTGATGAGGAAAATACTGTCATTCACAACAAATCTCGTCTTGTAGCTAAGGGATATGCTCAAATGGAAGGAATTGATTTCGAAGAGTCATTTGCACCAGTTGCTCGGTTGGAAGTGTACGATTGTTCATTGCGCATGCTGCAACTCAAATCATTCACAGTGTACCAAATGAGATGTTAAAAACAGCATTTCTTTACAGACCTCTGAAAGGAGAGTGTACGTAAAAACAACCAAACAGATGGATTTGTTGTCCCATATCATCATGACAAGTTTACCGTCTCAAGGAAAGCATTATATGGTTTCAAAAAAGCACCCAATGAGTGTGGGTATGATGAAACTCTCCACTTTCCTTGGTATCCAAAGGGGATTCTCTAAAAGGTTTATATTGATTTCAAACTCTTTCATAATAAACATGCGGAGACTATTGCTTGTGGCCAAATATACGTTGTGACATAATTTTTGGTTCTCACGAACCACAAAACTTTCAAAACGATTTGAAAACTAATGCCACAGCAAGTTTGATATTCTAGATGGGGGAGAATTGAAATTCTTTTTAGGAATTCAGTCCACCATTCTCCTGTGGTATCTCTTATAAACCAAGCTAAGTTATGCTCAAGAGATACTTAAAAAGCATGGTATGACCTCATGTGATAGCATTGGTACTCCAATGGCTACAAAACACCTTGATGCTGACTTGAGTGGTACTCCGGTCGACCAAACGAAATATCATAGTATGGTCGGAGCACTCATGTACCTAATAGCAAGTAGACCAGATATTGTACATGCAACATGTTATTGTGCTCGCTATCAAGCGAAACCGACTGAGATCATTCACTTATGGGTTAAACGGATCTTTCGGTACCTTAAGAATACCATTAACATGGGACTCTGGTATCCGAAGGACACCAGTTTCGAACTAACTGCTTTTTCATATTCGGATCATGCGGGCTGTCTTGATTAACGTAAGAGTACATCTGGTGGCATTATAATTTCTAGGTGGTGATAAGTTAGTCAGCTGGTCATCATAAAGCGGACTGCACTTCAAGTCTTTTAGCAGAAGCAGTGTATGTATCTTTATCTGGTGCTACGCACAAGTTCTATGGTTGAGAATCTCAGCTCACAGGATTATGGCTTCCACTTTGATAAATACCTATGTATTGTGACTCAATGCAGCCATAGCCATCTGTGCAATCCAGTCCAGCATCTATACAAACACATCGATGTCAGATATCATTCATCAAGGAAAGGTTGAAAAGGGTATTGTTGAATATCTTTGTCGGAACTGAATACAGTTAGCTGACTTGTTTACTGATAGCTTTATCGGGAGATAGGTTTAAGTATCTTGTCAGACGACTCGGTATGAGATGTTGACTCAGATGAACTGGAGGTTCTGAAATTGAATTTGCTTGATCAATCAAACAATCAATTTGTAAATTTGTTTATTCTCATCTTTATTTTTTATTTATAAAAAATTTTGAAAAAGAAATTAGAAAAAATATAAAACCCTAGAACTAAACAAAAATATAAAAATTTTGAAAAGAAAAATAGGAAAAATATAAAAACCTAGAAAAAAACAAATATAAAATCAGAAAAAATTTCAAATACCAAAAAGAATCTTCTCTTGACATGTCTCTTGGAATCGTTAACATTTAACGTAACTAGATATGTTGATTAACATCGACGCGGGCGTGTAAATGAAGTTCGAACAGAAGTTTCAAATGCTTTCAGAACATGTCATTTCTAAATTTTTCTCAATGACTTATGTACATTTCAGTGCATAACTCGGTCCCGAATGTATAGGGAAGTGTACGCTTCAGTACGATTACTCTAAATTAGAAGAGAAGTTTATTTCCATGTTTGTAAATCGTTGAACTAATTTTTCAAAAATAAAACTTTCAATTGTCAAAACTGTCTACATAATATAATTTGTTGGTATTTTTCATAAAAGTGGTTTTGTTAAAATTATGTGTTCAACACTTCCTTCCTCGAATAATTTTTCAAAGAATTGTAGTACGCAGATGTCATTTTATGTGGAATCAATTTCTGAGGGAGCTTTTTAAACAAATGCCTTTTATGTGGTTAGATTACATCACATAAATGTTAATGTTATGTTCCAAAAAAAACATTTTGTGAAATAAAATGTAGGAAACTTAATGTCTATAATAATATACATTGTTCACTAAGGTATCTCACTCGTCTTTAAAAACATTTTGTGGTGTCAGTATCAACTTTCATTCAATGTAAAGTTTTATAATATTGTTCCCTCATATTCTGTTGAAGGGAGCTATCGGAAATCTGAATTCATGCAAATCATGGTAGAATTTTTCATGTCAATTTTAATCAAATGGTATTTCAAATACTAAGTGTTTATTATTTAATATTATTGGGGAGAAAAGTGAGATAAATTATGTTATAGAGAATGTGGATCTTTATAGACTCTAAAGTTGCAACCTTTCCTTCATGTGCTAAACAATTTTGAATCTCGGAGCACATGTGTAGGGGGGGTATTTGAAAATAACAATGTCAGAAAATGGTTTTATGGTTCGATCTTTATACCCAACAACCTATTAATTTCACGACGATTCTGAAGTCATAAGGTGGTTAGGTTAGGTATAAGTCCTACGATCCAACCAGAACCGAAGGGATCTACCCAAGGACACTCCATAGTTAGAAATAGCAGTCCTTAGGTATGATTGGAGAAGAATGTGTATAAGGGAAGAATGCCGACTAAGATTGAGCTAACACTGGAACAATCACAACAAGGTGTTAGTAATGACGTCTTGGTAAGCATTGAAGGGGTTGAAGAATGAAAAAGAAATGTATGGATAAAGGGTGAAAAGAAAGAAGCCCTCCTTACACCTTAGGTAGAAACCGGGTCAATACATAATCTATCAAAATCACAAAGATGATTGTTGATATTGAAGAAAGTCGTCATGGACCCAGTGATGCAATGCACAACCCTTCCCAGCCATTCGGGTTTCTCTCAAAAGAAACTTGTCTCATTTGTCACGGAGATACACACGTTATCTATTGACATCTCATCCGAGACTGTTAATATTGATAGGTGGCAGTCTGCTCCAGCCTCCGATTACTAAAACCAAAGTGCACAAATCGAGTCTAGAGCCAGAAGAGATCAAAGTATAAATCTCATTAGGACACAATGTCAAAATACACTTGTTGAACACCATAAAGTTCACATGCTGTAACAAAGAGTCCTACGCATTATCCTTGAGATCTTGCCAGAACATCTGAGTGATTCTTAAGTATTCACAGTGAAGATGGAAATCCTGCTTGAGCCAACATCAAACAAGCTCTTGGTAGGTGACTTGCAAGATTCTATATGAATCAAGCTTCGTGTTAATTTTATTTTCGGTATCGATTTTGGTCCAGTAAATGAATTGACGACTTTTTTAAAATCCGAAGATAGTAACTATCTGATTCACTTTATGAGATGTCTGCTTTGAGATGGTTCCGTTAATTGAGGACTAGCAGGCATGGTGAATCTAAAACTTCTGTGTTAGAGATCTACTGCTTTGTTGTGGAACCCTGTCAAGGAGATTCTTTGAATCTACCTGATCACAGGTATAGTATTTATATATTAAACGGTAACCGGAGGTTATGCAAACGAAGTCAAGTGAACTGACAAAGCAATATTCATCTTTTTTTGATATATGTCTTATTTCAGGTTTATACGATAGGTGTTGCAGCTCATTCCAGCGAAGTCGGATTCATAAACCACATTGATCATACTCAAGCTTTCAAAGTCAATCATTCAACGTTAAGATAGTTGATTCTAATCTTCCCCACCATCAAAGAGCCTCAAAGTCAACTAAAAGAATCGTATTTTGGGAAGATTGTTAGGACTTATATCTATATGTCAAACAATGAATGTTACAAGGTTGAGCGTGTTGGTCAAAGTTACAAGTTGCATAAGGAAGTAAATCAAGATGATTCAAGTCAAGGAGATGATGCAAGATAACGATCTCAAGAACTCAAAGTCAAAAAGATAAAGGCTCAAAATCAAGATCACAAAGCATGAATGAACAAAGCCGTTACAAACAAGACAAGACCATAACAAGGCAAAGCATAAACGTCAAACGTCATATCTTCAATGTCATCGGTGATACAGAGAAGTTTGAAGAAAGAGACCTCAACATTGGGGGAGATTGTTAGCCTTAATTATATTAAGACAAACAAGAATGTTATCGGTCTTAGAAAGTCAAACTAGGTCTTGTATTGTAATAGGGCTTCTCGGGTTCAAAGGCTTGGATTGTAGTTAATATTCGTCTGTGTTCGGGCTCAAAGCCCAAGTTAAACCCAAGCCCCGGCCCGTTTTAGAAGCCCATACGCCTAACATTAAGGCAGATGTGTATTTATTTCCCTTCACAACCTTGTGAAGGGTGTTGGTTACTTTTCTTTCTTTGTCAACTCACCCATTTTCTATTAATCTTCTTGATTTCTCTCTCTAACTTTACTCTCTCTAAGATTCCATCTTATTTTCTAGCATCTTGGTATAGATTATTGTTGTGTAATCGATTAAACTAGTGGGATAACATCGGTCCCAGATATATAAGGGGCCGCCGGATAATTAAGGGGGCCGCCGACCGAATTAAGGGACCGCCCCGACAAACGCTCCTGTTTTTGTATTTTCTTTTTGTGATGAAGGTGAAATCTGGTGAAAGTGACACTTATTTTAGGGGGGAAATGACCAGATTTTGAAATTCAAAATAATTACCAAATAAAACATTTCTTTATAATTCAAAAATAATTTGTCTAAATAATTTTGAGAAATAGTTTTGTTATATTTATAAAAATATAAAGTTTAAGACAAAAACTTATTTCTTTGATCATCCTACAAGTTTAATGTTGTTTGTACATACCTTACGTGATTTACGTCGGGTGCAAACAAATATTGGTGTTGATATAGACTTGAGACGTCGAGAGATGTAGATGCGAGTATGCATTGATAATTTAGGATTACGAGTAACTTGCGCACTTTACGTTACATATTACAAGTCACATGTTTGTCATTACCAAAACATAAACAGATCGTATAGATTGAATATCATAATTTTTGCACTAACATATATATGTGCTAATGCAGAAAACAAACCTTGTTTGAGGTCTTTGAATGAGGTTGATTCGAATATGCATCAGAATCTAGATCTTGATGTTCAGTGTCATAACTTCATCTTCTGGTTTCACTTGTGGCAATTGCATCTTTCCTTTATGATGTCGATTTATCTAACAGATCGGCGGTATTCATAGATGATAGGGTTTTGAGGGTTGAGAGGAAAAGAGGGACTAGATTTTTTTTTCATGAAATCTGGAAAATAGACGATAGTTTTATTTAGGGTTGGTTTCTAGCATCATTTTAAGGATAATATGAAAACCCTAAATTGCCCTTTCAGTTTTAGATTTATTAGCCTTATATTTTTATTAATTAAATAAATGACACAATTTATATGTATAGTTACACTTTTGGCACTTTTGATCTCAACCTTTGATTTATCACATCTAATGGCCCAGATTCATTTCAAGTGGTTTTGTAAAGTTTGGTACAAAAAAGTGGTTTTGCATTGAAAATCCAATGTATGCCTCCTTTTTGACCACTTTTGTCATCTTCTTTTGCTGATCTTCATTAGTCTTTTTACCAGCATCATCAGCAACTGCATCCTTTTAAGCTCCGTGGACTATCTAAGTAATGTGTAGAAGAATAAAATTGTTGAGTATGTTACTACATACAACAACATACTTGATACCAGCATTTCTTATTAGTTTGATTCCCTGCAGTAACTGGCTCATAATTCATAGAGTTTGTTAGTAAATCAATATCAAAGAGCCAATCTTGGCCCACATCCCTGCAACATTGGTTTAATTTTCAGAAAGGATTATGTGCAGGTACGCCTCTACTTCCTAGTTCTAGTGTAAAATACCCTAAAGCCCTTGACTAATTATGAGATGTATCCAACAACGAACTCCCACAACCCCCTATCAGCCTTCTCGATTCAAAATTTGCCTAGGGATCTAATGTATTTAAGAATGGTCACAGGACACCCAAAATGTCTCATAAAACTTCTACTTAGGTGGTCTACCATGTATTATTCATAAGGTGTCTTGTAGTGAGGCATGTCACTAAAATCCGTATTCTAAACAAATCAAGCAGTACTAACTGCTTAGCCTAAAATGTAGTAGGTAAAAAAGAATCGCTAGGCATATCCGTAGCTGCCTCTATTAGTGGCCTATTCTTTTCCTTATCAGCAACTCCATTTTGTTGTAGATTCTACACAACACAAACTCCCTCTTAATTTCCTTTCCAGTTTACAGAGACGTATTTTTATGTCATTATTTTTAACTCAGTTCCATTATCACATCTGCTGATTTAACCTATGATTATTTGGTTTTCTATGCCAGTTATAAAGGTTTTAAGGATCCCACTAGTCTCATCCTTAGTGGACAAAAAGAAAACCCAACTAAACCTACTATAGTCATCAGTGATAACAAGGCAATATATCTTGTGATTGATACTCCTTACAGATGTTGGCCCAAATAAGTCCATATGAAAAATTTGTAAGGGTTGGCTGATAGAGCTCATAAGCTTGGTCTTACAAGAGGCTTTGTGTTGTTTTCCCTTCTAACAAGCAACACAAGTATGGTTATTTTCAAAAAGCTTTGAAGGCAATCCTCTTACAAGGTTTCCCCTCATAAGTTTGTTCATTGTTTTAAAGTTTATATGACCAAGCCTCCTATGCCATAAATTAGACTCATCTATTGTAGCCTTTGTAAATAAATAAGTTAAACCTCCTAAAAGAACAACATTCTTTAGATCAAAACTATACATTTTGTTCTGTCTGGGAACTTTAAGCAAGACATGACTTCATCAAGTAACTTAAAGTCAGGAGATAGAACAAGACATTCAGTCTCAGTGAAAAGAACACTGTTTTTCTTGTCACACATTACTGAGACATAGAAAAGGTTAAACTTAATTTCCTTTACAAAGTATACATCTTCAAAGTCTAATTTACCAGTCCTAATTGTACATTTTTCAGTAATTTTACCTCCTTTAGGACTTCCTCCAAATGCAGCAAATCCACCATCAATCTCTTGATAATCTGTAAGAAAGGACTTATTTCCAGTCATATGCCTAGAGCATCCACTGTCAAAAATCCCTTGATCTTGTAAAGTATATTATGGATTACCCTGCACTCAAAATAAGAGAATTAGTTTCTCTTAGGGACCCAAGCCATTACTGACTTGAGTCTGCCTTGTAGATCAACATAATCAAATTTTTTAAGTATGTCTGATCCACTATCTTTGGAGTTATGGTCAATAACATTTCATGTTGGTCTCCAAATCTAGCATGCTAAGGACTTAACAACATTTTCCCCATTTCCCACAGCAGCACTAACTACTGCTTTTGGCCCAGCAGTAGTTACATTGTTAACCCTAGCAGTATTCACTTTTTCATTAAAATTATTGGTTTTAACTGCTGATTTTTGGTTAAAAGCCCCTTCTTACCTTGGTTGAATGTGCCTTAAAATAAAGAATAATGTTAATGGGTAATTGCATCATTTTCTTTTGGTTTAGGGCCAGTAGTATTAACAGCCAGGCAGTAACAATTGGATGATGCTACGCTTGGAGAGCATTGCTTAGCACAATAACTATTACTTGGCTAGACTTATGTTGCCAAGACTTGCTATTGGAACAAATTCCTTTTATGCTTGAGGGTGAAGGAATTGTATTTTGGTGTTCACCCTCTGAGCAATGTTCCATAATGGTCTAATTTTCCTTGACTAGTAACCCCTTCTATTTATTATTCAACACTGTTTTTCTTACCATTTTATTTCCATAAAAATCACAGTCTTGATTAAATGTTGAAACATTTCACATACAAAACAAGCTTCTTGTAAACTCAAAAACAAATCCCTAGTTTTAGATTCCATCATCACCATTCCAGTTTCTCTATTACCCTCTGGGACCTTTCACTTTTCCTGGAGATACTCTACTTGCCATGAGTGTTTTTTTTTCCTTATTAACAGATTTCACATTCTTACCAGATTTGACAAAATTGATTTTAGTAAACTTTGGTTTTGTCTGATCAGATTTAGGTCTAAACACACTATCATTATCACTATCAGTGTCCCATTCTTCAATGATAGGAGCATTAGGCCTAACAGTTTTAGGCTTTTCTACAATATCCTTACTAGTCTTAGATATACTAGTTTTGGTTTCACTCACTTTAGTCTTATAGATAGAATCATCTAATCCAGCAAAGGATAAGTCAGGTCTTGACCGCATGTAGTTCCCAGTGTAGGGAGAGGGAACTCCATGAAACCCTTCACCTGTTTTGAATCTATCATTTACTAGACTATCATCCACATCACTTTCTCTATTGTTAAACACACTATGAACCACTTCACTCTCATTCATTTGACTATTGGTATGTACTTAATTACACATACCGTTTTCCATCAAAACAGGGCTTAAATGACCAAAAACGTACCAAAAATACATTGTATTTGTATATTTTCACTTATATTGTGCAGGTAACGGATAATTAAGAAAAGGACAAAATCAAAGCCAAAACAACAAGAAACGAGCACGGGAACGGAAAGAGCGTGATGAAGTCAAAATCAAGTCAAAAAGTCAACTAAATTCAACCCCGACAAAAGTCAAAAGTCAAACCCGAAGCCAGAAATGAAGAAATGTTAAATGGGCCCACCCGTACCCATCTCATGGGCCGGGTCAGCCCATTAGTACATTACATGAATACTTAAGCCCAAATCATATTTAAATGGCCCATTCCCTTTATTAATCATAACCGGCCCAACTGTGAAATATGGCCCAAATCATATTTGACAACCGTTAACTCATATTTCCCTTTAACACTTAACATTGTTAACCTCACAAGGACTTTTCTTGCAAACATATATTACACTTTCAGGGGCCAGTTCTGCATATTCCCAAAACCCTTTTACCCCACTTGGACTTTCTTTGATATAACAAGATACAAGTATGGGGGTCATTTTTGCCAATCTTCCAAAGATTTACCCTGTCACAAAAACAAACAGAGTGTACACCCCTGTTTTCCCGCCAAAGACAAAAGGGTACTATTCCCTTGTCTTCGTCGGGGTCGAATGTGCCGTCGTATGTCTTCACGTTCGTTGGCCCCTTAAGCCCGTTCGGCATGTCATAATCTCTTATTCGATCTGTGAAAGGTAACGCCACTAAATCACGTATGTTTTTTTAGTTTCTACCAATATGAAAGGTTCGTTATAGAAAGAAGCGTTATTCCCATGTTTGTGTTTTGAGGGCCTATCCAGGTTTTTGGCCGTCCAATTATTTTTAATTGGTTTACCAGCTAAGGTGGCGTCTTTGGGTATTTGTTGAATAACTTCTTCAGGCTGGCCTCCGGAGTCTGACTGCCATGGCTCTAAGATGGGGTGATCGTCGTTTTTGATTATTGACGTAGGATTGACTTCTTTTCTTTTTGACAAAAATGATAAATACATAACATTGATTTCTTCAAAGTTATGAACTATGAACTGCATGACAGGATCTCCAGAGGCGTTTTCAGATGCATTTTCTGAAGTATGATCATGGGTATGATTTTCGGGAGCGGGGTTGGATATGTTCGGGTCCACCGGTGGTTCTTTGGGATCAGGCGTATACTTCCGTTTCAGTAGACTAAAGATTCTCAAGGTTGAGGAATGCACTAGTATAGTTGGATGAAACAGAGTGACTTGAACTAAATAGAGGTACCTCAGTAGTAGCATTCTGTATGGCAGGAGTAGTAGTTGTTGTTGCTTGTACCACATACTGACCTTGAACACTTGCCATTTCTGGACCACTTTCTTCCTGTATGCCAGTGGTTTGTTCTTGTGTGTGCTCAACCTGTACATGTGCAACATGTGTCATATTTGCATCCTCTTCGCCTTCATCAACTTGCTCAACATCTGCCAATCTAACATTGACATCACCATATAACTCTTTTTCAATCCTATCATACTCTTCTTCATCAACATCATTGGATTCATCATTCATTTCATCATCAGTTGGTACATAGTTTGGAGGAGTATGTACAAACTCATCATCAGACTCTTCTTGATCATCATTTATCTCTTGATTCTCAAAATCAGTTCTTTCATCATCAGCTTGTTGAGGATCATCATCACTATCATGAACATCTTTATCATTACCTTGTACATTGGCTTCATCACCACTATCACCCCATGATTCATACTTACTTTTAAATGAATCAGCTTTGGACACATCAGGAACCCTTGGCTTTAAACCAGATCCTTCATTTGTGTCAATTGATTTGCCTTTTGGCTCACCAAGAACCCCTGGTTTAGAACCAGTTCCATTACCTGAGCCGCCTGCTTGATGAATGCTTGTATCATGTTTACTTCTTTTTATGACCTTCTTTAACTGAGCTGCTTCAAGTGCAGCAACATTAGAAAGAAAGTCGATGCCTTTGATTTTTATCAGTTGTAGTTGGTGTCTTCTTCTTTGACATAGTCACACGAGGAGTATCTCTGAAGACAACACCAGCTGACTGTTTTCTAGAAGGATTCTGGGAGGATACAACTTACTTAGCGGGTTCAGGTTCTTCCACTTCTACTATGACACGAGTTCTTTTCTTCGAAGGAGTAGCAGGTTTCTTAAACTTTCTTGCTTTCTTGGGAGTTGTAGCTCTAGTAGCATATGCAAGATAAGTCTTATAGGCATGAGAATTTCGCATCTTCTGATTAGTCATTACTTCAATAAGTAGTGCTCCATATACTCGAAAGTTTTTAGATTTAGAGACAAATCTCATAATACTTAAAACACAGTCATCCTAAGCAGTATGCATGAACAATCTGTTCCTCATGGAGATTGTTTTATCTTTGGAGATGAAATGGTGGATGACAGCCTTTGTGAATCTGGGATAATACATCTTTTCTTGTTTCTTTGTGTCTCTGTTGTCAATTTGGAATACAAAGTCTTTCCAAAGTAGTTTAACAAAGTCAACATTCTTTTTGTAGTACATTCCCCAAAGAATTTGAGCTCTAGACAGACGCATCTTGTCAAGACCATTTTCCAAGATAAGCACTTATTGATGATGGAAGCAAAGGTTCTCCGTGGTTGGTGCATCTGATCAATTACCATGACAGTGATTGATTTAATGTTTCCTTTATGGCCAAGTTCCTTGATGAAGGAGACAATTTCTTCATCTGATGGAAGTTCATCAAAGTCTTGATTCGAAAGTCTAGGACAGATCTGGAAGATCTCTCTAAACACTTCCATATTAAGAGTGAACCTTTTCTTGCCAATCTTGAACCGGTTAGATGAATCATGCTTGTTGATGGTGAACCAAAACTAATGCATATATATCTCTGGAACGTCTGCAGTGATAAGGAAAGCAGGATAGCAAGTGGTGAGTGCAAGAGCGTCCAAGACAACTTGATAGGTGGGTTCTTTCTGAGTCTTTGTAGGATCAATTCTCATGTTGCATTTGCCGATCTCGACTTGTTTCTCAAGTAGTACCAAGGCATTGTCAAGAGAAACTTGTTGAGCGGCAGTAGTAGTCATGGTTCTGCTAAGATTTGTCAATTACAGTTTATATACAAACAAACAGATGTGTATTTTACTGAGAGACATTTTGGTCCATAATGATTGATTTAGATGCAGGTTATGAATTTTAACTATGGATTAGGCACACGCAATTAGGCATTGAATTATAGCACATGAAAATTAACAACAATCAAAGGGATAACATGGAATCTTAACAAACTAACTATAGGACAAATATAGTCAACTAGATAACTAGATTGATTTCTAAGGAAAAATGTTAGCCTTTATTTTATTAAGTCAAACAAGAATGTTATCGGTCTTATAAAGTCAAACTAGGTCTTGTATTGTAATAGGCTAGTCGGGTTCAATGGGCTTGGATTGTAATCTAATATTGTCCGTGTTTCGGGCTCAAAGCCCAAGTTTAGCCAAGCCCGACCCAAGTAGAAAAGCCCACATGCCACTTATGGCTCAAGGGTATAAAAGAAACCCTCTCCACACATGGAGATGGTGTTGGTTGCATTTTCTCACACTTGTAACTCACATTTCTCTCTCTAATCTAATATTCCAAGTTCCTTTTCTTCCTCTCTTTTTCTTTCTTATAACTGGCTCACTTAAGAGCTTATTTGGGTTTGCTTATTAGTTGTGAAAGGATTAATATAAGACCAACAATAAATTTTGACCTATCTTTGCCTTTGCTTTAGTGAACAAGTTGGACTAGTAGGTGACATAGGATCAACAAATGACGTTCTGATTCCTTGGGTAAAGATCTGGACAGTGGACTACTAGTATATAAAGAGCCGTTAAGCAGTAAGTTAGTAAAGTCTCGATGAGCTAGGATTGAATAAGATCACCATTATTATCTTCTAAGATAGATTATAATCAACCATTAGTACTTTATGCGGATGTGGTTAATTGTGACAGAATTGCGAGATCTATGTTTTAGGAAGAAGTACCGCCTAAATCTAGAAATGATATATCAACAACAAGATATGACCATTATTGCACTTATAAACTAAAACCTGCATTTTATTAGATTAAATATGGTTAATACGTTTTCCTTACATTAGGCTTGACCACTTCTCTACCTTCTAATTGTCAACTTGTGTGTGTTAATTGCCCAATCTCAGTCTAGGTAAACCAAAACTCGTGCTAGTCTCTCAGGCTGCAAACCCTCTTTTGCGTTAGTTTAGGTTTAACTTAGGTATAACATAGAATAAATTAGGACTAACTTAGATAACTAAAATACTGGTAGCCTTAAGTATTAACACTCGCTCTTAGTGATCGACACCCTACTTACCAATGAACCTACATCTGATCGGGTACACTGCCCGTTAGTGTTGTTTTTAGGTAAAGTCGGCAAAATATAAATAGTAAAACTTAATAATAAATATTACCTACGCACAACGCCACATCAGACACGTAGCCTGACTCTCAATTAGTGTATTATAGTTTGAGCAAACAGAAAAAAGTAAAGTTAGGCCAAACCACTAAACCAAACAAACAGACCAAAAATAGCCTACTCAAGGGCTCAAGTAGTTTTGTCGGGACTCGACATGCTTATGAGTATATATGTAAATGTACAAGATCTTATATTAATTATAATGGAATTGGTCATGTTGGTATGGGCTTAGATAGACAGCATCAGTTGGTAGCTTTATTGAATGCCCAAAATCAGTTACTAGCCCAATATGGTTTATCACATCAACTGGGCTAGGCCCGATCATATTTGTAAGCGGCCATAGTGCCACACCTTCATTGTGTTGCAATATGCTCAAGGCGTATTACATAGTTATCATCTAAGTTTATGAGCAGCAATCGATTTGTGATCTTTCTGCATTGTTGGCTTTTTGTAACAAGCTGAAGGTATTTAGGGTTGGGTGCATTCTTTTGGGATGCAGAACAACCATATGGAGCTTGGGCTTGAAGGTGTAGGTGATGATGATGATCCGACTTTTCATCTTAGGTATTAAGACTTTGTTCTGAATTGTAATGTACTTAAAACGATGTTATGTTATGTTTTTGCTACTTAAGACTTTTATATCATGTTAAATGATGTGTAGAAAAATAGATCTGCGTAAACATGTGATTAGCTAGATAGGTATGCAGAAGGTGTATTCATTGGGTGTTATCTACTTGGGAGATAAAAATTGCATGCTTTTTGGGCAGCCATTTTGTTTAACGATTAATGGCGTTTGGGGATTTTGTAGTTGTATGGAGATGCAGTCCGTTTAATGGATAACGACAGTGAGTTCTTTCCAATACACTTTTCAGTTTGAATATACACCTTGCATATGCATTTTAAGCTTCATGAGTGTATGTAGAAGATGTAGTGATTTGATGTTATGTATTTAGGAGAAAACACTGCAATGTATTTTTGGAGAGAAGTTTTGTTTTATTAAAGTTAAATGACGTTAGGGGATTTTGTAGTTATGGGGAGATGTTTATAGTTTAATAGATAAGGATAGTGAGTTTTTGAACAATATGTAAAGCCATTTTTTGTGACTAAGATCTGATGAAAAAAGTCCCAGGGTGTAAGCTAATTTATTTATATGTTGTTTCAGTATTCCCTTAATAATACCTTTATAGTTTAAATATACACCATTGGCATATGTATTTAAGGTTCGTGTGTGTTGGCGTAATTGCTAACACCAGTTTTTAAAAAGGAAACTCGTCATTTTTTGGTTCATCGAATGAACCTCAACAACTTCAGGTTTGGGAGGCGTCTTAAGAGCCGTTTTAAGGCTTCGTGTTTGTTTCGTGCTATTAAAAACTAACAGCATATCACTGCGACGATTTGACTTTTAAGTGCAAGTCATAAATCGGGTTGAGGGACGCTGATTATGGAATTATTACACAAAACACGCGCTAATTATGACAGTCTAAGTTAGTTCAAAAGCCACTAAAAATACAGTGAAGTCAAAAAAATAGTTAACAAAAAATGAATAAACTCAATATTAAATCATAACAATTTTCAAGAATATTTAACGCAAAAACCATCTATACATCAAAATTCATACAAAAAACCAAACTAGCAAACTAAAACCACCATAAAACCAATAAAAAATCTACACTTCATCAAACCCTAAAACCATTTCATACCCCTCATCTTCCTAGAAACGGACGCAACTTCTCACATGTTTCAAAAGTTGTGTTGCCTTAACGATAATTTCAACGCCCGTGACCTTCTCCACTCAAGACTTTGAGTATTCATCTCAAGGAAAAGAGCACTCTGCATTACGTCCATAAAATTCAGCTTTTAAAGGCTCACAATCAAAGTCCATCTCTATTACAAACTAAGTCAAATAAAAAATCTCTTCAGTCTTTGCGGTCCAATACACCAACGTCCTATCGGTCCTTTATCAAAAGTACACTTCGCAGCCTTGGAAGTTAATCAAGAGCACTAACATAGCCATTTTTTGATTTCTCGGGACGAAAGTGTATTTTTAAGGAAGGTGGTGGGAGGGTGTAGTGTGTGTTAAAAAATGTGTAAACGGGATGACATTAGGGCCCCTTTAAATAAAAACAAAAAAAAGGGAAGAGTGGGAGTTAGACAGCTGGTTGGAAAACAAGCAGTCAAGAAGAGTTTCTCATAATGAGACTATGGAAACTGAATAGCGGCGTATGTGTTTTGGGAATTCATGCAAATAGAATATCACAATAAGGATTTTGGCTTGGTGCATCAATCTAATTGGTTTTTTAATTACATAAATCTAATAGGCTTGGTGCATAAAGTTCAGACATAAACTTACACGAGAACTAATTAATTAGTCACCTCTAAAAAAGTATCACCATTGAATGTACATAAAAACGAGGCCAGTTTATAACGATTAACGGAATTGAGGTTGCAAAACTAAAATAGAATCTGAATTTAATATTCGACTGTTCACTCCTTCAAAAATATTAGGACATCTTTTAAAAGATATTTACAACTAACATAAGAAAACCGATCTCAAGTTAGGGAAACACTGATATTTACGCTGTGTGCAATACTTTATACAGACTACTTCCGTCGTATACGAGCAAGGTTGAATATATAATTATATAAAAGAGCAGCGGCAATCAACACCCTTCTTGGAATAAAATATTCTCTCATCAAGATCTCAGGAAAAAAATTTCTTTATATATCCCGTTCAAAACGCACCCTGACTGAACTTTAACCTATTACGACATTTTTTATATACAAACTTTATTATCATTAATGGAGCGCTTTATTTCAAATTCATTCGGGAAATAAACATCATTGAAAAGATTCGTCGAATTGCGAACAAAACGACGCCAATAATTGCACCGCTTACCGCTTATGACATGCGTACGATTTTATAAAAAATGTTGAAGTTTAATATATATATTTAAAAAACCGAATTTCCAAAACGCATCCTGAACTTTCACCTACTTACGATTTTTCAATAAAATAAACTTTAGTCGTCAATTACGAAGCGCATATCTATCGATTCATTCGGAAAAAAAAAATCGCTAAAAAGATCGTCGAATTGCGAACAAAACAAGCTCAATATTGCAATGGTTCTGACACGCGTACGATTTTATAAAAAATGTTGAAATTTAATATATATTTTAAAATGTTTACGAAAATATCCGTTCGTTGCAAGGTGAGTCCCAATCGCTGAAAAAAAAGTATTTAGCGTTATCGGTCCGCTACAAAAATAATCCCGCGCGCTATGCGGCAGCGCGCGGGTGACAAACCACGTTTAAGACATATTGCAAACACTCAAAATGTTGGCTTCTTGACATTTATACCATCACATTATTTAGTGAAGTGTCTAATTCAAAACATAAATGTTAAGAGTATAAATGTCATGACAGAATAATTTGAGTGTGAGATGGTGGAGGGTGCAAATCACCTAAAGATTGAAGAAAAGATAAAAAGGAAAAAGTAATTTGGAGTAGTCATTGAGGCTGGGTTTTGGTTTAAAGTTCACCGACAGTGAATGTTGTGAAGAAGATAATACAAAAAACACAAAAGGTTGGGTTCACCTCTTCATCTTTATTTTTTTTTACTGTGTGTGAGAGAATATAAAACAAGGACATGGACCCTTGAGAGATGGGGAAGCAGGCATGTGGATGAGTGGGGGACACACTTTCAAATTTTACTTCTTTGAAGAAATTTTTTCAAATTATTGAGTGATTGAAAGTTAAAGAAAGTGACATAGAAAAAAACTAAAAAAACCACTTTTTCTTTCTTCTTTATCTCTCTTTTTCTCTACTGTTTTTAAAAATTTCAGTACCTACATTGCTCAATCTTCAAAATCAAAAAATACCCATGTCAAAAAACTGAATATTGATCATGGGTTTTGGTTTTCTTTAAATATTTTGCTTCATTTATTGTGTTTGGATCACAATTTGGACGAAAATAGAGTAAAAAAAAGTGGTTTTTATTGATGAGGTTTTGTT
>BQNB010054191.1:0-39652 GCA_026074375.1 Tanacetum coccineum | reverse complement strand
TTTAAGTCCTAGCTCACGCTCCAATCTATAATGCCATATTAGATAAATACGTAGATAGCTTAGAACCAGGCAAAAACGAATCAGCATTCGTCCAAGGAGAAATACCTACGAAAATGGAAGACCTCGGACTATTCACTCTACCTTGTAGATTAGGGGACTCAAAACCATTTGATACCTTGGCTGGTCTAGGATCATGCGTGAACATAATCCCACTTTACCTTTTCAAAAAGCTTAACACCGGACTGTTAGAAGAAACTGACCATGTCTTTGGATTAGCTGACGGAACCAAATCCTACCCCGTTGGGATTGTTAAAGACGTAGAAGTCCACATAGGGAAAGTAAAACTATTAAATAATTTCTACGTGATCGATATGAAGAAGGACCCCGAGACCCCTTTGCTAGTAGGAAGAGGATTCCTAGCTACCGCCAACGCAGTTATAGATTGTAGGATGGCCAAAATAGCGGTAGGGGAAGGAATCACTAGGTCGGTATTCAGAGTAAAAGGAGTAGACTTAGGTGAGGAAGAAGCACCTTATTGGACCACACTTGGAAAAAAGGAGTCATACAAACCATAACCTTGCTTGGATAGAATAGGCGCACGAACCCCTTATTATGCTAGGAACGACTTCTTAGAGGGCCATTTACCCGGAGAATGGGAAATTGCTAGAGATGCCGAGCTCAATCCTTTTAAGGATACCTTAGTGTTTAGTAGGATGGTAGAATTTTTAGGATCCATACCCATTAACCTTAAAAGTAATATGCGGGAATCATAGGACCTAATTAAAAAACCAATTAACTAGGATAAACCACCCAAAAACAAAGATGGAGCATGGCACGCCAAGATTAGACTAATCGACCCAGACGGAGAGGAGTTTACCAAAACCCTACACTCAATCCCCACCACTAGGAAGCTCTCTGAAAGAGAAAGTCCAAGGGAAATCATTGACTTGGACCACTTCTACGACACGTAGGAACGTGTGACTTCGAGTCTAGCTACAAGACTCGTAAATAAAGAAAAGCGCTTTTTGGGAGGCAACCCAATATTTATTTTTCCCACACATTAGGAGGGTCATGTGTTTTATTCTTTTCATTTTATTCTATCAGTTCGAACCTCTATCTTGTAATCATGCTTTGTTTTGTTTTCAACCTCGTCTTAATTTCAATCAAAGGTATTTTGCAAATAATAAGTGTAGGGGAATTTATCCGGTTTTTGAAGCAAGTTCAAGCATGTTAAATAATTTGTTTAGATTAATTCGCGTCAGTTTCGAGTCATATGAGTAAATTGTCAAACCTCGGGTTTTTTGCAGCTATTTGTACAGGAATTAACTTATGGAATCAAGTGCAGGAAAATTTTCATCAAAAATAAAATTTTTGTTTTCACAGAGCGTGGAGACGGCATCACGATTTACACGCGATGCCGTCACCACGACACCTGTGACGAGGTCAGGATTTTCCTGACAGCGTCAAACGGCCAGGTCTAGAAAACTTAAAGTTTTTTATTATTTTTGAAAATAAAACTTGCATAACATTTAAAATATGAAATCTTCTGTTATAAACCTACAAAACCAATAAGTTTGACAATTCTCTCATCCTATCTTTACTGCTTTATCGAGTCAAACCTTAAGTTCATATTGTATATTTGTATATCACACATTTTATGCTTGGTATAGTTGTCTTTGTCTTTGATTACAGGTTATATTTGATGAGAATAAGCTTGGAAATTCTTAAGAAGTTTTACTGGATGAGTCTTGGATGACGATTTAACCAGTTATCACATGTTTCTTCTCCATTATTGAGCAAACCAGGGGAGTACGAGTTTCTTTTCCTTGTTTTCTTTTCACATTATTCATTATTATGGGTACTTCTATAGAACATTGGGGATAATGTTCAACTTAAGTGTAGGGGAAATAAGCCTTAGAAACTATTCTTTCATTTGCCATTTGCTTTGTCCTTAAAATATTTGCTTTGTCCTTAAAATGATGAGTAATATATCGAAACATAACATAGAGGTAATTTTTACCCAATAAATTTAAATTCTTTATGACACTTACCGACGAAAACGTGTATTAATAGCGTTCTTATGGATAGAATTTATATTACTAGCATAAAAAACCCCTAATCCACTCCCACAACTGTGAGGTTCGACCTTAGATAGAATTATAACGTTGTTTGTTCGAGTTAAGGATGTTGGTGAGCAATCATGTGTGGTCCTATTTCGTCATTTCGGGAGGTGTATACGTGGTTTTGTCGCCTTTTTTGGAACATTGGTATTGGTTACTTTAGGATTATGAGTGTACCGGTAGCATATTAAATTCTAGAACTTGTTATTGTGATGCATCCCGAGACCGCATAGTAAGTATTAGGATTTGCTTGATAAGAGGACATTAGCCCATTAACCCATGTTTTTTAAACCTGTAAATTGTTTATGATGGTAAATCGATCATTTAAATAACTATCCCCCCACACCCTTGCATGCATCATCTATAGTGCAGGAATACCCATTACAGCCCTTGCGAGCTATCATTTTTCACGGGTTCCTTGTAATTTTGTGGGTGGATTCCAGGATTATTAATGAACGAGCATTGTTCACCTTAAACAATTGTTACACCCAAAAAATCCTTAGCCTACCTTATATGTACTCATTTTTAGTACATTATTGTTTTAACCCAAGTTAATTATTTGAGTACACGGTTGCTAAGTCTTTATCCTTGTAAAATAGTGTTGTGGGATGGATGAGATTCATGGTAAATATTTATTTTCGCGGAAAGAATGGGCGAAGAAAGTTGAAGTCTATACCCAACATATGTTTGTCAAATGATCCTCCATGTTATTTTTGATCCACCTCAAATCGGGTCATTAGTTAGATTGTAAATATCGAGCATGTAAAAGCTCAAGTGTAGGGGTACATGTTATAAACCCCATGTGATGTATTATGTTATTAAAAAAATGAGAAAAGAAAAAGAAAAGAGATTGATGTAGAGTTGTGTAAGAGTTGTAGTCTTAGTCCGTGTCCTGGCTTAGCACCATAAAACAATTAGTGTATTCGTGTAAATAATTAGCTAACCCTTTACATGTATTCTTATAGATAATTAACTTGCCACCACTAAAAATTCCCCAAATATCTCCCAAACCGTGTTTCCTTTACCCTACACCCAAACATTACAACCCTTTGAAAGACCTCTTTGATAGTAATTCCTAGGTGCTTACGTAATAGCGGTGAATGTTTTTTATCCTTTATCAAGCTTATGGTAATTTATATACTATGATAGGTAGTGAGTGTTATTTTCTCGTTTCCATTTACTGTAATAATTCATTATTACACCCGATAGAATAAGAGAATCCAAACACTTATGTGAGGTGCTAGTATATAATTTCCGTGCTTTTAATTATGAGGTCTAATCGGTTGTGCCATGAATTATTTTTATTGAGTAGGTTAAATGCCCCCGATTTTGCTATTTACTAGGTAGAAAAGACTATTTGCTTGAGGTCAAGCAAATCTCAAGTGTAGGGGTATTTGATGAGGTGTCATTTTATATACTTTTTTGGGGTCGTTTAACCCCCTAAATTGTGTGTTTATGCCCAAAATAGGTACTTAATCGTTCTTTTTCAGGTATTTTGCATTTGGAAGGCATTTGGAAGAAATACACGTGACTTGGGCTCATTTGGAGAAGAAACGGACAAGACTACGGACCTACACCAACATTGCTCAAGAATTTCTCCTCAGAAGTTGGAGACGGCGTCACAGATTACACCTGACACCATCACAACAATTTCCAAGACGACGTCACAAGATCTCAAGACGACGTCAGATTGTACGACCCAACCCATTATCTAGAATATTCTTGTCACGACGATGTCATGATTAAAACGCGACGCCGTCGCAGCGATTTTCCTACAAATACAAATCTATTTTTAGGGTTTTAAGTGTGTAACATTAGAATAAAATGAGGGTACGAACCCTAGTTTGTTTAGCAACTATTAGAGACGATTTTAGGGCCTAAAAACCCTATTGTACATCCTTCAATTCATGTTCTAATCAAGTAAGACTTATTTAATCACTCAATATGTCTTGTTGCGTGATTCTTATCTGTTCTTGCTTTATCTATAACATGCTTGGCTAAACCTTCTATTGTGTTTATTTATGATTGTATGAAACCTAGGATGTAGATCTTAGTGGTGTTGCTTCTTGTGATGAATATGCATGTTAGGTCTTAGAAAACCAGCTTTTGTTTGTATCACTGTTGATATGTCTAGGAAAACATGATTGTGTAGAAAGGATATCATCGGGTAACAGTATTCATACTACCTTGCCCCTTATATGGTTGATCCATAATTATTATATTTCAAATTCATTTAACATACTCTTAGGGGCCTTGTAATAGTCTTCATACTACCTTACTTGTATGTTTCCTTAATGGAATATTAAATAGACGGCATGTTCGTGTAATTCGTTTATGACTTAAGAAATAATTACATAGATCATCACAAGTGTGACAAAGCAACAATACTAGGAGAAGCAATATAGGGAGTAATACATGATTAAATAAACACAATCTTTTATTATATTGTTATCACCAGTAGCGTAGTTTAATATTTAGTTTAATAGCTAAAACCAACCAACCTCTAAAATATATGATTTACCTGCTTTCCTGTAAACATAAAAATACAAAAAGAATCTTCTCTCAACCCTTAGAATTCTGTAAGACCGTGATCAATCCTTCCCAACCTATTCCCCTAGAGAACGATAACAACCCCCGAGTCTTGCCTATACTACACTACAACGGTTAGGTACACTGCCTAGGGAGTGGTAAAACTTCTTGTAGAAGTCCCTTACGACGACCGCAACAAGTTTTTGGCGTCGCTGCCGGGGAATAGTTAGGTTTTGATCATAGTTTAGCTTAGTTCTACTCGCTTAAATCCTTTCAAGTGAGACTTTAATTCCTGTCATTAGCTTTCTTGTAGTCTATCTTTCTCTTTGCGCCCTTTGTTTGTAACATTTGTAAATTTGTAAATTATAATGAATAGGTATGGTTATTCTAGCATAGGTAGGTTTGATTTATTCTTTCGTAATCAACAACATCAAGATGAATCTCTCTATGATTCGTGGCCTCATTTCAAAGACATAATCCAAAAAGTCCTGAATCATGGCCTTAGTATATGGACACTAATTGAAATCTTTCTTAAACATCTCGACTCGTTATCCTATTATATCATCAATTTGATAGCAAAATGGGATCTTAGGAAGTTTAGTGATATAGGAGCATGGTACCATAGAGGATTGTGCCCAATATGATAAAAAATATAGCAACCCAACAAGCGTTATTTCTGATGATACAATAGCAAATCCAAATGTTCAAATAGTTGGGGATGATATGGTTAGGATACAGGTACCTAGGTGCATGGCATGGTTAAATTGTGATGAGCATGTAGATAGCCTAAGTACGATGGATAATGAGGTAAGAGTTACAATCCTTGAGAGTACCATACAAACCCTACCATCATTTGAGGAATACACACCGCCCGTGACTTACTCGGAAGAAGTATAAAAGACTTTAGGAACCCCGATAGAGGTAGAACCTTTGAACGAAACAAAACTAGAGGAAGTAGGCTTGAATTGTAATCACAACACTCCTCTTAGTTTTAGGAAAGTTCCTAGTTTTGATAAATCAGAGCCCCAACCACAACCCTTACCTAATTATCCACCCTTAGATGCAAGTTTAGGAACCAAAAGAGGCCTCAAACCACCCATCAAACCACAAAGTCCTGATAGTTTTAGGATGAAGGTATTAGATAATTTGACCATTCTTACACCACCTTCATCTCTTGTGGTGTCTTTCCAACTTAGGGATTTGTATTGCTATTATCGCCCATGTGTAGACGACCCTAAGAAACATTATGGATTTAAACCGGGTTTATTAAGACATAGTGGATCCTTAGGTGTTGATTTTTCAAAATTGGGGATGATAAAAGATGATTGGAAATTAGAATATGAGGAAGTTTCTCTTTTAGGAAGAGGACTTAATTCACCCGTTAGGCCAAAAGAAGCAGAGAAGGTTAGGATTAAAAAGACACACCATTTGGAGCATGTAATTCAACAACCAATTTTTCAGCATCTGGCCCCTTCTCACAACAATGGTGTTTACCGTTACTATCACCCGCACTTAAACTCAAGTGTAGGGGAACCCTGCCCTTTATTTGTTAAACGAAGGTAGAGTCAGACTCGTGACTCGAACAAAAACAAGTGCTTTTTGGGAGGCAACCCAATATTTAATTTTCCCGCACATTAGGAGTGTCTTGTGTGTTTTAATTCTTAATAGTTTGTTTTATCATGTTTGGATTATTTTGTAATCATGCTTTGTTTGTTTGTAACTTCGTCTTATTTTCAATCAAAGGTATTTTGCAACAAAACAAGTGTAGGGGAATTTATCCGGTTTTTGAACCAAGTTCAAGCATGTAAAATAAATTGTTTAGATTAATTTGCGTTAGTTTCGAGTCATATGAGTAAATTGTTAAATCTCGAGTTTTATGCAGCCATTTGTACAGGAATTAACTTATGGAATCAAGTACAGGAAATTTTTCATCAAAAACAAAATTTTTGTTTTCACAGAACGTGAAGAGTATGGAGAACGGCGTCAGATTTACACGCAACAACACCAGTCACCACGACACCTGTGACTGGGGTCACATAAAATCTGACGGCGTTCAAACGCCAGGGTCCAGAAAAACTTAAAGTTTTTAATTATTTTGAAATTAAAACCTGCATTAACATTTAAAATTATGTATTCTTCTATTATAAACCTGCCAAAACCCAATGTGTTTGAAAATTCCATCACATCTTTCTTTACGCAATATCGAGTCAAACCAAATTTCATCTTTGTATATTTGAATATCGCACATTTGATGCTTGATTAGTTGTTTTGTCTTGATTACGGTATATTTGATGAGAAGAAGCTTGGAAGTTCTTAGGAAGTTTCATTGGACAATTCTTGGATGACGATTTAACCAGTTATCGCATGTTTCTTCTCCATTATTGAGCAAACCAGAGGAGTACTAGTTTCTTTTCCTTGTTTTCTTTTCCCTTAATTTCGTTTTTCAGGTACCTTTATAGAACATTGGGGACAATGTTCAACTTAAGTGTGGGGTGGGGGGGAAATAAGCCTTAGAAACTATTATTTCATTTGCCATTTGCTTTGTCCTTAAATGATGGGTAATATATCGAAACAAATCATAATAGTATACTTTTTCACAAATTTAACATTTTTTATGACACATACCGACAAAAAATCCGAGTCTTAATAGGTCTAATGGATAGGAATTTCAATGATAGCACAAATAACTCTCAGAATTCCACCCCAAACTGTGAGGTTCGCCTTCTTTTTTTTTTTTTTTTTTTTTTTATTTTTTTTTTTTTTAGATCTTTTGGAATTCGGGTATCTATATTGATGTCCAAGATCGTTTATGCATTAAGCTTTTCGAGTTAAGGCGCTGTGACAGTACACATGTGAGTTATTTCGTCGTTTACGGATGTGTAGTGTGGTCTTCGTCGCTTTTCTGGAGCATGAGATCGGATTAAAATTATATGAGATTATAGTAGTATATTAAATTCTAGAACTTGTTTTTGTGGTTTGAAAATGCATTCGATGACTCGCATAGTAAGTATTAGGATTGATTGGATAAGAGGGCATTAGGATTAACATTTGTTTTATACTGTAATTGTTATGATGGTCACACCGATCTATAACTATCCCACACCTTGCCATGCACTCACCTTTAGTGCAGGAGTTACCCCTAGTAAAACTTTTGAGCCTATCATTTATCACGGTTCTCATAATTTTTAAGGTTAAAGTAGGACTATTAATGAAGAGCCATTGTCACCCATAAACCAATTGTTACACCCAAATCGCCTTAGCCTACCTTGTATGTACTCATTTTTACTACATTATTGTTTTAACCCAAGTTAATTATTTGAGTACACGGTTGCTAAGTCCTTATCCTTGTAAATACTGTTTTGGGACGATTGGGATTCATGGTAGTATTTATTTCGCGGAAGAATGGGGAAGAAAAGTTAAGTCAATACCCCCATATGTTTGTTAGATGATCTCCATGTTATTTTGATCCACCTCAAATTGGGTCATTAGTTAGATTATAAATATCGAGCATGTAAAAGCTCAAGTGTAGGGGTACGTGTTATAAACCCCATGTTATGATGTATTATGTTATTAAAAAAAATAGAAAAGAAAAAGAAAGAGATTGATGTAGAGTTGTGTAGAGTTTGTATATCTTCGTCCGAGTTTTGGCTTAGCAACCAAACAAAGTGTTATTGTTTGTAAATAATTAGCTACCCCTTTGCATTTTAAATTACCCCAAAGCGACCCACATGTTATCCCATTATTTCCGTTCTATTATATTGGTTTATCTTTACACTACACCCCAAAACCCTTTAAAAAAACCTCTTAGATAGTAATGAATAATGCTTGCGCCTAGCGTGGAGGTTTGATCCTTTACCAAGCCTATGGTAATTTATATGCTATGACAGGTAATGAGTGTTGATTTTCATTTCTCCTTTTGTTATAATATCTTTTTCACGAGTGCAAGAGGAGAATCCCAAAACACTTATGTATGCGGTGCTATATATATTTTCATGCAGTTAATTACGATGGTCATAGAAGGTTGTATTGTAAATAATACTTTTTAAAGAGTAGGTAAAATGACCCCTCATAATGTTATTGTCTAAATAGAAAAGCCTATTTTCTTGAGGACAAGAAAATCTCAAGTGTAGGGGTATTTGATGAGGTGTCATTTTATATACTTTTTCGGGGCCGTTTAACCCCTTAAATCGTGTGTTTATACCTAAAATAGGTACTTAATCGTTCGTTTTTAGGTATTTTGCATTTGGAAGGTATTTGGAAGAAATACACGTGACTTGGGCTCATTTGGAGAAGAAACGGACAAGACTACGGACCTACACTAACATTGCTCAAGAATTTCTCCTCAGAAGCTGGAGACGGTGTCACATATTACACGTGACGCCGTCATAATGATTTCCAAGACGGCGTCACAAGATCTCAAGATGGCGTCAGATTGTATGACCCAACCCATTATCTAGAATATTCTTGTCACGACGAAGTCACAATTATAGTGATTTTCCTATAAATACAAATCCGTTTTTAGGGTTTTAAGTGTGTAACTTTAGAATAAAAAAGGGTACAAACCCTAGTTCATTTAGCAACTATTAGGGACAATTTTAGGGCCTAAAACCCCTATTGTACTTCCTTCAATTCATGTTCTAATCAAGTAAGACTTATTTAAAAAGTTGAGACGGGGCCAGAACTTAACCGACTTAAAGAAGCCCTAGAAGATTCTACGAAGCGACGTCGTCAGGATTATAACGTGTGTGCAACTTTTGGGAGACAAACTATATCGTTAGGGTTCGAGTGTAGATGCTTTTAGCCTCATTTTTAGGGTATAAAAACCCTCTTGTGCCAGCCTTATAATCAAGTTTTAATCAAGTGAAGTCTTCTATCTTTTATTCATTCAATATGTCTATGTTGTTTGATTAATTATTGTTCTTCGCTATTTTAACTAGCTAGTATAACACCCCGTGTTTTCAGGTCATATTGCGATCCCAATTATTTCTTTTTCCTTTTTATTTATTGAGTTTGTGTGTTTACTTCCATTTAAACCACACTAGTTAAATTGTGTAGGCATCAAAAGTTATCGTTTAGCTAGAATCGTAACCTAAACTCATTAAGACCTTACTTGATCCCTTCATATTCGTTATGTAATTCATTTCACGGCAAGAAAAGTGTCATGATCACGTCTATTTAAATTTTGTCAAGGTAATCCATGCAAAACTCTTTCAAAACAAATAAACCCAACCCATGATTTCCCTTAGCCCAAAATCTTAACTTCTATGAACTAGGAAACTAAATTAAAACTATCAATGCCGAAAGTAATAAGCCTTCCTAAAACCTAGTAATAAATCAAATGGCTAACCTTTCACTTGCTTCATGATGTATCTATTTAAAGGCGAAACCAATGAAACACAACATTCTTATATTTTCTAAAATCCTTGTTCTCCTACAAACTAGTATAATGTCGAC
This sequence comes from Tanacetum coccineum, assembly GCA_026074375.1. NCBI lineage: Eukaryota > Viridiplantae > Streptophyta > Magnoliopsida > Asterales > Asteraceae > Tanacetum > Tanacetum coccineum. The sequence continues at coordinate 29,549 of BQNB010054191.1, read as the reverse complement.
ACTCTCTTTTTCCTATAAACCTCTCTATACACATGTTTTACTGTTGGGGAATATACACAAAGATATCATGCGTCTTTACCCTCCCCAACCCATCAGATTAAAGCCCACACCCCTTTTTCTTTATAAATCCTCAAGACCATGTGATGTAAATTTGTTTTCTTTTCTTGTTTGTACTTCCAACGTCTTGAATTAATTCAAACCTCAAACAGTATTTGACTTTATTTCACTATGGCAAGATGCTTACCCAAATTCCAATTACACAAGCATGTGATGCCCCTTTTGACTAGTAAAACTACCATAATTGTGTGTATAAGAATGGCACCTCTCATCCTTTTTTATCACAAACATACACACACTTAAATTCTGCAAGAACCATTCTTCACTCACCTTTGTTTCCAGCCATAAACAAGCATCACAAACCCACACCTTATAGCATTATCTGACATTATATTCAAAACCCTAAAGAAACTCTAAACAAAACCCTAAACTCGAAGTCGTCACTTGTGGGTTTTCTTTTGGTCGACGTTCCAGCAAGCAATAAGTGGTCTACGGGTTGTTACAAGTATATAAGTGGAGAACAAAGCGTTGTGGGGCGTTAAGTTAACAGTTGGGGTCACGATTTGATATTATAGCACTATTAGGTCACCCGACATGGCGTGCCTGTTTCTATTATCTCCGATCGTAATGGTAGATTTACTTCACTATTCTGGCAAGCACTTCATAAGGCTTTGGGAACTCGATTGGACATGAGTATGGCCTATCATCCCGAAACTGACGGTCAAAGTGAAAGAACTATCCAAACTTTGGAAGACATGTTACGCGCTTGCGTGTTAGACTTTGGAAAGAATTGGGATAGACATTTACCGTTAGTGGAATTCTCTTACAACAACAGTTACCATACCAGCATAAAGGCTGCACCATTCGAGGCATTGTATGGACGAAAGTGTCGATCACCCGTATGTTGGGCAGAAGTTGGAGATGCTCAGCTTACTGGTCCTGCAATAATTCATGAAACCACCGAGAAGATCGTCCAAATCAAAAGCAGAATCCAAGCCGCTCGTGACCGACAGAAAAGCTATGCAAACATTAGACGTAAACCAATGGTATTTCAAGTTGGTGACAGGGTCATGTTAAAAGTTTCGCCTTGGAAAGGAGTTGTGCGTTTTGGCAAACGGGGGAAGTTAAACCCTAGGTATGTCGGTCCTTTCAAGGTGATCGAGAGAGTCAGAACGGTTGCCTATAAACTTGAGCTACCACAACAATTAAGCCGAGTTCATAACACGTTCCACGTGTCAAATCTGAAGAAGTGTCTGTCCGATGAATCACTTGTGATCCCGTTGGAAGAGCTGCGTGTTGATGACAAACTCCATTTTGTGGAAGAGCCAGTGGAAGTTATGGATCGTGAAATCAAACAATTGAAGAGAAGTCGCATTCCCATCATAAAGGTTAGATGGAACTCTAAACGAGGTCCTGAGTTTACCTGGGAACGAGAGGATCAATTCAAGCAGGAATACCCACATCTCTTCACCAAGACCGCACCGTCGTCAAGTGCCGCGTCTTAAGCCTTGAGGACAAGGCTCATTTAACGGGGGAAGAATATAACACCCCGTGTTTTCAGGTCATATTGTGATCCCAATTATTTCTTTTTCCTTTTTATTTATTGAGTTTGTGTGTTTACTTCCATTTAAACCACACTAGTTAAATCGTGTAGCCATCAAAAGTTATCATTTAGCTAGAATCGTAACCTAAACTCATTAAGACCTTACTTGATCCCTTCATATTCATTATGTAATTCATTTCACGGCAAGAAAAGTGTCATGATCATGTCTATTTAAATTTTGTCAAGGTAATCCATGTAAAACTCTTTCAAAATAAATAAACCCAACCCATGATTTCCCTTAGCCCAAAATCTTAACTTCTATGAACTAGGAAACTAAATAAAACTATCATTGGAAATTAATAAAGCTTCCTAAAACCTAGAAATAAATAAAATGCATAACCTTTCACATGTACAAGATCAGTAACTATTAAAATGAAACAAAGATACACGCATCCTATATTTTCTAAAATCCTTGTTCTCCTACAAACTAGCATAATGCCGACACTCTCTTTTTCCTATAAACCTCTCTATACACATGTTTTACTGTAGGAGAATATGACCCGATACATTTGGCCAATTTTCATGAATAACCACATTTTAAACAAGTAATATCTTTCAAACTCAAGCACAATACTAAGGACAAGATTGCATGCATTGTAGTATATTACATGATTAATAATATGCGTATTATTATTTAGGTAGCGGATAGTGTTGCCTTGTTTTCGCGTGCACCATTTACCTTGCTCGCTTCATACTCATTACTACCTCATTATCTCATTAAGGTGAGTTTATAGTCCTCACTTTTATACTTTTTCAATCATTTATCAAATCTCAAGGATGAGATCATGTTTCTTTTACAAATTGGATGCAAGTACATTTTAAATTCAAATATTACGAGTTTGCCTAAGTAGCTATAACCCACTATTCCCATCATCATGAACTATCAATTGCATAGTTGTAATTGTTAATTGCATTATGTGAGCGCGAATGTTATGAATAGATCTATTTGGGATTAACATCCCCGTTCGAGCAAGTAGCGCTTGCTAGTTTATCGGTTGGCCGGAAACGACGAACGTATACCATTTGGAATCATAGATGTTACGGGTTGAACATCTACATTAGGCACCATCATTCGTGTGTATTTGATATACATACATTGTTTAGCTTCAGTGTCATGAGCTTAGTGCATTTTGTAATACATTTTTGTGATATTGTATTTGTTACTTTATTACAAGGAAATCTTGCTATCCGCTTCATTTAATTGTAAACCTATAAATTCACCAACATTATTGTTGACAGTTTAAACATGTTATCTCAGGTCAATAAGGTACAAGTCATGGATACATTGGATGGTCGTCTTTTGAAGTCATATTATCATAAAGATTTGCATGCAATACATTTTGAGATATTGTTATGTTGAGAAATCTTTACTTTTCCAAGACAAACAAGTTAAGCCTATGAGCTTTTGTAACGAACCATTTATTAAATCCAATGTATCAGTTTTAAACGACTCTTATAAAGGTCGTTCTCATATCTTGTGCTATTAATCTATGAAGTAATACCCCCAGAATATCATATTCCGTTGTAGCCCATTTTGGGGGTGTTACACGTAAAATATCTTGAAAAAGTAAGTTAAATGCCCCCGATACTGCTATTGTCTAGGTAGAAAATCCTATTTGCTTGAGGATAAGCAAATCCCAAGTGTATGGGTATTTGATGAGGTGTCATTTTATACACTTTTTCGGGTTCATTTAACTCCTTAAATTATGCAAATATGCCCAGATTATGTGCTTAATATTTTTTTGTTTTTAGCACTTGGATGACTTTTGGAGGAAATACACGTGACTTGGGCTCAATTGGAGAAGAAACAGACAAGACTACGACTCTACACCAAATCTTTTGAAGAAATTCCATACAGTGACTGGAGACGGCGTCGCTATTCCTTGCAACGACGTCATATCACACTAGAGACGGTGTCAGGATATTCAAGACGGCGTCAGAACGTAACCGCCTCAAAAGAAGCCCTAGAAGCTTCGTCGAAGCGACGACGTCATAAAACCTAATGTGGTCTATTTTGCTATATATACAAACTCGTTTTAGGGATTTTAGGTGTGTAACTTTTGGGAACCGAACCCTACTTTTAGGAGACAGTTATAGCTGGCATTTAGGCCGTTTTTAGGGTGTTAAAACCCTATTGTAACAGCCTTAATTACATGTTCTAATCAAGTGAGATCTCCTATCTTTTATCATTCAATATATCTATGTGTTGTTTGATTGATTCTCGTTCTTCACTTTCTTTTGACATGCTAGGCTAGATCCTTTAGTATTTACTTAAGATTGCATAAAACTTAGTTTGTAGATCCTTTTAATGTTGCTTCTTGTGATGGATGTGCACGTTAGGCTTTAGAAAACTAGCCATAAGATATTAAATTGGCATAGACGTCTAGAGAAACGTGAGTGTGTAAAAAGGATACAATCGGTAACAGTCTTCATACTACCTTACCCCTAATATGGTTGATCCCTCTTAAGTGTTTTAAATGCATGTAATGTACTCTTAGGGGACTTGTAATAGTCTTCATACTACCTTACTTGTGTGTTGCCTTAACAGAATATTACATAGACGGTGTTTTCGTGTAATTCGTTCATGACTTAGGAAAACCTTACATAGATCATCACAGGTGTGACAAAGCAACAAGATTAGGAGAAGCAAACTAAGAAGTAGTGCATGATTAAGTAAATATGTTCGTTTATCATATAGTTATCACCAAAGTAGTTTAGATTTATATTTAGTTTAATTAGCTAAAACCAAAACCAACCTCTCAAAACCAGAATTTTACTTGCTTTCCATAAAATATAAAATACAAAAATAATCTTCTCTCAACCCTTAGATGTCACACCCCGTCAGCGGCGGAAACACGGGTATACGACATAATGATTCACATTGCACAAGATACAAGATAATACCATCTGAAGTTTACAAACAATTAATTTACAAATATTTCATGTTTCAATCTTGACATGTAAGACCTCAGTCTTAGATCCCAAATCCCAAGGGTGCACATCTCTAGTCTCCAAAACCATCCGTATACCTTTATCAAAACACATCTGAAAATGATACTCGAAAACGTCAACAATAATGTTCGTAGGTTTGACCTTAAACCCAATTGTTGTGCCAATATCTTAAACAATTGGACAATTGTGCTATATGACAGTGAATATATGCAGATCAATCACGAACCCATGACTTAGCATCCCCGCTAATCATGTACCAAGACCTAGCATCCCCGCTAGTCTTATCACTAGCGCGTACCAGCGCGTACCACACCTAAAGTCTACCAGCTATAGCTATGTTTAGGGTGAAGAACCATACAGAAAGATCACATAGAATAGCGTACCAACACATAGCAGTCATAAGCACATTAATTGTCCCTAAAACAAAACCACGTTTCGCACAGTTCAGAAAATAGTTCAAAACACATTTGAGTATCATTTTCCCCCAACTGAAAAGATTTAAAAAAAAGTAGGGCTATGAGAACTCACCTCAACAGATGATAATAACCGCACAGATAATCTCTACACAACGAACCAAACAATCTCTACAACGCACAACGGTACCCGGCTACGACCTAACATTAATTTCATCTTATCAACATTCAGTACAATATTGCCTTATTGTACAAGCGTTAGTCTTTAACTCACACCAAAATCCACTTTACAAAACCTTTATTCTGTTGCAAAACCGTGATTCCATTATAAAACCTTTATCCTTATTACAAAACCTTTATCCGGTAACATGGTTGTGTGGCATTTACGCAAAACGACTCAATGCACTTGGGCTAAGTGCAACATTGACACAAAATACTCAAAACATAGCCAACAATGAAAGCGAAGCAATTGACCAAACGGTCCAAGTGAATCTAACAAGAAATAAATGGGAGTTCAAGGATCGAAAATAAACGAATAAACACTTTCGTAACGTTAAGATATATATATTTAAATACAATATATATGTATATATATATGATAAAAGAATTTTTTATTATTTTCGTGTTAGGAATATATTTGTATTTATTAGTTCCTACTGGTAGGTATGTAGTTCCTACTGGTAGAGTAATTGCTACTGATAGTGTAATAGTTGCTACTAGCGGGTATGTAGTTCCTGCTGCTTATGATATTAGTCCTGGTAGAGTAAAGTAATTACTCCAGGATAAGTTTAGTTCGTTTAAACTATGGATAGGCATGAGAAGTAGTAGATAGACTCATGGAATCGTAATTCTAGGAGAATTAGTTTAGGGTTTCATATCTATAAATGAAACCACACGGTTTAGGTTTGGATGGACGATTGAACAATCAAGAAATAGTTTTATGATTAATAGAAAAGATCCATAGAGGATCAAAGTATTGTGTTTAGTAATTCTTCTTTAGCACTATTGTTTATTTTCCGCATGAACAATAGATTGTGTTGTTAGACTCTCACAGAGTTACTTTTGATTACATTAGTACTCTATATCCTTCACAGGCTTAAAAGATCTATCTAGGGCTGAGACCTACATTTCGTCTCTTTATCAGGCTAAACGAGGTAAGTATAAAATATTATCGTTTCATTATATTCGTGTTCAATCGTTAAATCTTAACACCTATTGTTCACAAAAGTCGCCTTTTTGTCCTTTAGTCAAATCAACATAAATTATTTATTCCACATTATTTCTGAGTGTGACATCTTTCACAAAATTTCGACATGACTCGTTCTTTTGAAAAAGATTTCTAAAGTTCTCAAACCTTATTATTTTTCCACAATATCCGACAATCACGAAAAATGCCAAAGGTTCATATTTTTAACGCGTTTATCCAAACGTGACAAAAGTCGTCCAATTAAATCATTTTCCACTTTCGTAACTATTATAAATCCATTGATTCGTTCTTAGAAATTCGATTATCAAATTTTCCCTTATTGGACCCGAAGGTCCAATGCTAGTCCACTAACACTTATTAGGTCCAACATAGCTATTTAAACTTTAATTGAGTCCATTAGTCCATTTATTAGTTGTTGGGCCTTAAGGTCCATTTAAAGTTTAGATTTTAGCCCGATAACTTATATAAGTCCTAATTCCCAATCCAAACACAAGCCCACTATATACCGAAGCCCAATAAGCCAAATCTAATGGGCCGAAACCCACTAACCATGAGCCCAATATATAAGTCGAAACCAACATAAGCTATAAGCCCAAAATATAAGCCGAAATCAACATAAGCTATAAGCCCAAAATATAAGCCAAAACCAACATAAGTTATAAGCTAAAATATATACATAAGTTGAAACCAAATAGGCCGAAGTCCAATAAGCTATAAACCCAAAAATATAAGTCGAACCAAATATGTTATAAGTCCAAAAATATAAGTCGAACCAAATAAGCTATACTCGAATAAGCCATATCAAATGGGCCGAGCCCCTTTATTTTTGTCGGACCGAGACTAGCATAAGCCCAACACGTGGGTTGGTTGGGCCGAGCCCAAACCGGATAACCCAAAACCAAATAAGCTTTTTCTAGCTTATTTTTACATAATCGTTTCACAAATAAGCCCTCAATAAGCCCTTGACTCAAAGTAAAATTACCATCACAACCATAATTTAAAGTGTCAAAACCCTTTTTCTTTTCCCTTTGCTCACGTCGACCCCAAACGCACCCTTTTTCATATTTCGTTTTAAAGATTTGAGTTTTATGACGATCAACTTGTACAACTAGCATTAGGTTACCATTATGAACACAAAATTACAACAAAATTATAAATTTAGAAAATTTAAAAGTTTGAAGGTTCTTAGTTGGGTTTTGACGCGAAGAAAACAAACCCAAATCATTTTTCTACAACCCGAGACTACCTAATTTCAACCGACTATTGATTATTAACCCGTGTTCTTGATCAATCTTGAAAAATTTTATGTTTCTTGCCCCTTGGTATGCTCGTCTGAAATACAAAGAGAGAGGAAGAGAGATAATTTTTTTGTGATTTTGAAATGCATGAAATGAAATGTTTAGGTGGTGGAAAGAATATATGAGTACTAGGTTGAGACAACATTGCTAGAAAATAGCCATCTTTCCCCCTAAAGCCTTACTCGTCCGAATTGGGATCCTAGGGGGTTTGGGTTCTTCTTTTCGTGTCGATATCACTTAAAACTCTATTTTCCTCACTTTACAACATTACTCGAAGTTAGTTAATATTTTTATTGAGTTTAAAAACATTTTTCCAAGAACCTAAGTCATTTACATGACCTATCTTTGAACCAAACTTTCCAAAAATCCATTTCGATCATTATTTGACGTGTCAAGCCCAAAAATGCGGGGTTTTGTCCAAAATCAACCGAGACCTTTCACATAAATTCTAAAAGCATTCCAAACTTTCAAAAATGACTTGTCACCTTAGTTTCACCTAAGAATTTCACCTTTTACAGAACTGTTACAGTTTTTACCAAATTCCGAAACGCTTGTTTTCTGATATCTTTTATCACACACGTATTTACGTTCTAAATCAAGTTATTTATAACTTTGAAATGTTACTTAAACAGCATAAACTCATTAACACTCTTCTAATTTATTAAAACCCAATCTCAAATTAATTGTTGTGCCGGTACGCGCTGCGTGACGATTTTTGCTAAATGCAGGAAAACCCCCCTGAAAGCACTGAATGACCACATAACCATTCGAAAACGAAAAGACGAATGAAAAGTAATCCTATTACGATACTTGTGACTTTCCCAAAACCCGGTTATACCGTAAGCGTTTACGAAACAATAGGTCAACCGATGTTCTACTTTCTGCTTTATGCTCAATTAAAACTGTACAAGGTCGAAAGTCATTCCGATAGAAATTACGATATTTTATATACTTAAAACCAGGACAAGTTAACTGGTTTTCTACCGTCTAACCCCCTTAAAGGAAATTCATCCTCAAAATTCAACTCAAATTCTCAATCACAATCAATAACAGGAAAAATTCCATTCCTCAACTCGACACACTAGTCCTCTATCCAGTTGGACTCTTCAAGCGAGGTTTCTCTCGATTCCCCTAAAGACCTAGCTCTAAGTTTCAGTCCTTATGTTTTCCTTAGGATTCAACCCGGTCTATCTCATATAACACGATAGTCTTTCCTACTATCCTATTAGCCTACTAGGCCTCTCTAGTCTTTTGGTTACTCAACCTTGGTCGGGCTCGGTTATGATCCAGACCGCGACGTCTCAACAAACTCTTACCACGTTTGACATCGTCAAAATCTAATAGCGGTTCTAACTAGCGTGATTGATACTACAAAGGTATATGTCTCACATATCACAACTCACATTTGTTCCTTCAAAACAGTCCATGGTGCACTTACCAACATCTACTCAAACTCTCCCAAGTAAACCCTACTTGGTTGAGTTCTCTAGGTTTCATTTCCTAGGAAGGCTATGAAATTATTCGAAATCTTACCATTTCTTAAAAAGGAAGGTAGTTTAAATTCAAGCTTATTCACTACCACTTTATCAAGTCTCCCATGACCTCATGGTGTTCCACTTAACTACTTAACTTTCTATCGTATCAGTAAAGTCGAGCAACTTGAATATGTTTCAAGCTCACGAATAACACATGGTAACCGTGCTCGCAAGCACTGGGCATATCTATCTGTCCAAGACAAAATACGAACACTACCATTCATTACTCTTTCAAAATTTTCATACAATCATACTTTTACATTATTAACTAGAACTTTACAAGAGTCAACTACCGACTGATACTAATCAATTCATAACTATCACAAACCGACTACCTACTTAGATTCGACACTAACTGATGCTACTTAGTTTAGTGATATACAAAAATCCAAACCAATCTCATACCATCTATGGCTCTTTACGGCCCCTCTCCTGCTCTAAAGCAGCAACACGGCCTCTCATCTCCAGAAGCTCACAATGTCATGAATCAATCTATGGTTATCATACCTATCCCGTGACATATCTGCCAATCGGGTATACATACTGCCCTGCCATGCCTCCATGCCAAGCAGGGATTCCACAATGCTCCGAATGTTCAGGTAGTCTCTCCTGTCGTGTTTGTAAACTCCTAAACATGTACCTCTGCGAGAAAATCTCGCCTCTAACCACTCCTGACCTAGTGTACAGCTCTCTCAAATCCCTATCAATATCCATAATCAAAGTAGGTGGTAGCGCATCCAAACACTGAGTGTGATCATGGAGTATACTCTCATGAATACCTTTTTTCTTTGAAATCTGAACATTATAACCATGATTGTGGCTCACGGGGTTGCCACCTTGTGAAGCTTTAGGTGATGGAAATACAGGGTGATGTTGGTGAAAAGGTAGGAATCAGACGACCAATCAGGAGATAGCGGTGTCTGATACAGGTGCAACTGGTGGATAAATAGAATACTCAGTTTAGACTTCTAACATCATCGAGATCTTTAAAAAAAAATATGTAGTGAGTGTGGGCTATCAAATGCGGATACCCCTTTTGCTTCCATACTTTTATATAAAAAATGGCTCCGCATTGACTTAGAGCTTGACTATCTCATATGTCACTAGGTGCTATCTCCTCAATCCACTCAAGGGCACGAAGCCTAGCCGCCCTGTATCTAAGACCTAAAGGCTCGCTCATGGCTGTATCCATAACTGGAACTGCCTACTGCTGACCCTCAGGTGCAGCCTCCTCCTCCTCTAAACCAAGACCCTCATCATCTAACCTATGATCCTTTTCACTAAAAACATGAGCCTCATCATCTGAAACCTCATGACCTCTCATCATCTAAACGTGACCCTCGTCATCTGACCTCTCTCTATCATCATTCGCATCCAAACTCTCATCCTCCTCAATATCCTTATCTCCCAACTTGTCCCCCTTACTATTAGTATCTAATATGAGCTCAGAAGTACCTTTATACCTCTTCCGTACTTGAAGGGTCAGAGATGGTGATGGTGATGGTGTCTCGTAAGAGGATCTATACCTCTTACGGAAAGCTGAATCCGACACAGCCATCGCCTCTGTCACTCTAGCTGAATGACCAGGGGACATGGTGGGCTGGACACACACGGTTATACGCACTGTCCTATGGTGAAATGAAGCACGGGTAGGTGTAGGGGTAGGTGAAACATGAGTAAGTGGATGATCTGGTGACAGTGGTGTGGTGGAATCCGACGAAGCAGATGAATGGGATGAATCAGTCCTAGTATCTGATGGCAACAATCTCAAACTCCTCACCCATAAGGGGTACTCTAGAACCTAACGACGGTAACTCCTCTATCTCAGAGGGTGCCTCTTCTGGCTTTGACTCGGTATTAACTAACTGGGCCTGCCTAACCGCTACATAGGGGTCATCAGGTAAAGGGACGGGTATTCTGGAGCTCTAAGCTCCGTCAGCCTGGGTGATAGACTCTGAATCGATACAAGCTGGGGTAGACATGACATGTGATAACACGATAAAGGGTGTAAGTATCTTTACAAAATATCGCTGCTCAAATTACCAGCATCATTGTGCTTTACATATATAAAATCAACATAGTATTTGAAATTTGGTGTTCGTTACCGTAAATACCAAGGTTGCAAAAATCGTGAATCGTTAGTCGGGCGGTCGACCACCTTGTAGCTTGTAATCGGTCAAGGCGGGATTAATCAGTGATTAATTGGATTGGAATTTCTAGCAAAATTTGGGTATTTTTGGCAAGTTTTGTGTATTTTCGGTGAGTTTTTGATATTATTAGCAAGAATTGTTTCTAAAAAACTTCTAATAGATTTAAAGTATTACTATAAGTGATCAAAACAAGTTTACGGTGAGTTTTAGGTACTTCCAGCAAGATTAGAAGGTTTCTGGCAAGTTTGACCACCGTTGATCGCCGTTGACTACAGTTGACGTATTTGTTTGACCCTGTTACATTAATCGGCAAGGTTGGTGACCTTGTTGCTCGTAATCGGCGATTAATCGGCCTTGTAGATATTGTTTTGCAACACTGGTATATACGTTTGTATATATATATATATATATATATATATATATATTATATAAAATATATATATTATTTTATTTATACTTACTTTTAATATTATATTTATAATATATATATATATATATCAAAACTTTACCAGGGTGCGAACGGAAAACAAGCATCAACATGGTTCCACACAGAATAAGCACCTCAAAGCATCATACAGTATCTTAATACACCTACTAAGGGCACACCCTTAATTGGCATTGCTATCAATCAACATACCTACCAAGGCTCTCAAGACATCATGCAATACGACTAAGGCAGCATGGCAAACACTTAGCAATACAACTAAGGCAGCACGACAAACGCTTAGCAATCAACAATAATCTGAACCTCAATGCTCGAAAGCATTTTCATATCATATCACTACATAAAAGTATGCATCACTCAATATGTACGTTCGAGGTTAACTCATTTTCAGGTGGTCTCACTACTCACACATTTCTTCCCTTTCCCCTAACATAGCTTAAGAAAACTACCCTCGTCATTTCATAGTCCTTTGTAAATTAAGCATAGTTGATCAGGCTATGCGTAATTTAGGAGATACCATGAACTGCTCGAGCTAGTTAACTTCCACCATGTTTAAGGTTTTACGAAAACATTATCTTGGTTATAGTTGCATTTTTACAAAATTTCCTTTTTATAAAAACAAGCATTCTCTATAACGTTGGCTCTGATTACTAATCCGTCATACCCCATCAGTGGCGGAAACACGGGAATGCGACATAATGATTCACATCACACAAGATACAAGATCATACTATACATTCATTTATAAAAGTTTATTTATAAAAGTTTATGATTTCTCAACCTTATAAAAAGTCAAACAGTTGTCCTTCAATAAACTCTTAAATGTATTCATCTTTGTTCCCCAAAACTTCTCAGTTACCTTTGCTAACAACACACCTGAAAATGATACTCGAAAACGTCAACAATAATGTTGGTGAGCTCGTAAGTTTGACCTTAAACCCTGTTGTATGTGCCAATTATTCTCAAATAGTTGTGATAATTAGCTATATGACAGTGAATATATTCAATAGATCACAAACCATGGACTTAGCATCCCCGCTAATCTGTACTAAGGATCTTAGCTCCCGCTAGTCTTATCACCAGCGTGTACCAACGCTCTTAGGGTCACAACTCCGAATGACATACCACACCTAAAGCCTACCAGCTGGGCTATTTAGGGTGCGAAGAAAAAACAAAGAACAGATCAATAAGCATATCGTACCACACATATTATTCACATAGCAGTCATAAGCACATTAATTATCCCAAAAACAAAACCACGTTTCGCACAGTTTAGAAAACAGTTCAAAACACATTTGAGGTACCCCCCCCCCCCCCCCCCCCCCCCCCCCCCCCCCCCCCCCCCCCCCCCCCCCCCCCCCCCCCCCCCCCCCCCCCCCCCCCCCCCCCCCCCCCCCCCCCCCCCCCCCCCCCTCTTTCCACCAACGGAAAAAGATTTTAAAAAAGTAAGCTATGAGATAACTCACCTCAACAGATGATAATAACCGCACAGAAAATCTCTACACAACGAACCAAACAATCTCTACTCAACGAACCAAATCATCTCTACTACACACAAAGATACCCGGCCACGACCTAACATTAATTTCATCTTATTATTATTCAGTACAATATTGCCTTATTGTACAAGTGTTAGTCTTTTACTCACCAAAGTCCTCTGTACAAAACCTTTATTCCGTTGAAAAACCTCGATTCCATTGTAAAAACCTTTATCCTTATCACAAAACCTTTATCCTTATTATAAAACCTTTATCCGGTAACATGGTTGTGTGGTATTTACGCAAAACGACTCAATGCACTTGGGCTAAGTGCAACAATGACACAAAATATAGCCAACAACGAAAACGAAGCAATTGACCAAACGGTCCAAGAGAATCTGACGAGAATAAGTGGGAGTTCAAGGATCAAAAATAAACGAATAAATACTTTCGCAACATTAAGATATACATATTTAAATATTTATATATAATATTATATATATATATATCTATATATATACTATCCTATATACTATATATATTATTTATATTATATTATATAATAATAATTATAATATAATAATAATAAAATATTATTTGATTCTTTTCGTCTCTTTACCGGGCTACACAGGGTATGTATAAAAATCTCATCGTTTCATTATATATATTTTCAATAGTTAAATCTTAACACATATTGCTCACAAAAGTCGCATTTTTATCCTTTAGTCAAATCGACATAAATTATTTATTCCACATTATTTCTACGTGTGACATTTTTCACAAATTTTCGACATGACTCGTTCTTTTGAAAAAGATTTCCAACGCTCTCAACCCTTATTATTTTTCCATAATATCCCGCAATCCCGAAAAATGTCAAAAGTTCATATTTTTAATGCGTTTATCCAAACGTGACAAAAGTCGTCCAATTAAATCATTTTTTACTTTCGTAACTATTATCAATCTATTGATTCGTTCTTAGAAATTTGATTATCAAAATTTTCCCTTATAGGGCCCGAAGGTCCAATACTAGTCCATTAACACTTTTTAGGTCCAACATTGCTATTTAAACTTTAATTGAGTCAATTAGTCCATTTACTAGTTGTTGGGCCTTAAGGTCCATTTAAAATCCAGGTTTTAACCCGATAACTTATATAAGTCCAAATTCAAACTCAAGCCCACTATATGCCGAAGCCCAACAAGCCGAATCTAATGGGCCGAAACCCATTAACCATGAGCCCAATATATAAGCCGAAATCAACATAAGCCGTAAGCCCAAAATATAAGCTGAAATCAACATAAGCCATAAGCCAAAAATATCAGCCGAAATCAACATAAGCCATAAGCTCAAATATACATACGTCGAAACCAAATAGGCAAAAGTCCAATAAGTTATAAACCCAAAAATATAAGTCAAACCAAATATGTTTGAAGTCCAAAAATATAAGTCGACCCAAATAAGCTATACTCGAACAAGCCATATCAAATGGGCCGAGCCCCTTTATTTTTGTCGGACCGAGACTAGCATAAGCCCAACACGTGGGTTGGTTGGGGCGAGCCCAAACTGGATAACCCAAAACCAAATAAGCTTTTTCTAGCTTATTTTTACACAATCGTTTCACAAATAAGCCCTCAATAAGCCCTTAACTCAAAGTAAAATTACCACAACAACCAAAATTCAAAGTGTCAAAACCCTTTTTCTTTTTCCCTTGCTCACGCTGACCCCAAACGAACCCTTTTTCGTATTTCGTTCTAAAGATTTGAGTTTTATGACGATCAACTTGTACAACTAGCATTAGGCTACCATTATGAATACAAAAGTACAACAAAGTTTTAAATTTAGAAAACTTACAAGTTTGAAGGTTCTTGGTTCGGTTCTTGACGCGAAGGAAACAAACCCAAATAGTTTTTCTACAACCCGAGACTATCTATGCAACCTACTATTGATTATTAACCCGTATTCTTGATAAGTCCTGAAAAAAATTATGTTTCTTGTCCCTTGTCTTGCTCGTCTGAAATTCAAAGAGAGAAATAGAGAGATTTTTTTTTGTGATTTTGAAATGCATGAAATGAAATGTTTAGGTGGTGGAAAGAATATATGAGTACTAGGTTGAGACAACATTGCTAGAAAATAGGCATCTTGCCTCTTGAGGCCTAGTCGTCTAAATTGGATCCTATGAGGGGTTCGGGTTTTTCTTTTCGTGTCGAGATCACTTAAGACTCTATTTTCATCACTTTACTACGTTACCCGAAGTTAGTTAATAATTTTATTGAGTTTAAAAACGTTTTTCCAAGAACCTGGGTCATTTACACGACCTATCTTCGAACCAAACTTTCCAAAAATTCATTTCGACCATTATTTGACGTGTCTGGATCCAAAATGCAAGTTTTTGTCCAAAATCAACGGAGACTTTTCACATAAATTCTTAAAGCATTCCAAACTTTAAAAAATGACTTGTCACCTTAGTTTCACCCAAGAATTTCACTTTTACAACCGTTACGGTCTTTTACCAAATTTCACAAAAACGCCTGTATTCTGATATCTTTTAAATCGCACACCAACGATTTACGTTCTAAATCAACGTTATTTAAAACATGAATTTATTCAACACATAAACTCATTAACACTCTTCCAAATTTATTAAAACTCGTTCTTAAATTAATTGTCGTGCCGGTACGCGTTGCGTGACGATTTTCGTTAAACGCGGGAAAACTCCCCGGAAAGCACTGAATGACCACATAACCACTCCAAAACGGAAAAAAGAATCAAAAGTTATTCTCTTACGATACTTATGACTCTCCTAAAACCCGGTTAAACCGTAACCGTTTTACGCAAAATGGGTCAACCGAAGTCAACTTTTCAGATTTTCTCCAAGAAAACTGACAAGGTCGAAAGACTCCGATAGAAAATTATGATATTTTATAATACTTAGCCCAGGAAAAGTTACCGGTTATCACAGTCTAACCCCCTTAAAGGAATTTCTCCCCTGAAATTCAACTCAAGTTCTCAATCATAATCCGTCAATAGGAAGAAAAAAAATTTCATTCCTCAAATCAACACACTAGTCCTCTATCAAGTTGGTCTCTTCAAGTGGGGTTTCCTTTGATTCCCCTAAAGACCTAGTTCAGGCGTCTAGCTCTTACACTTTCTCATGATCTATCCAGATCTAATCTCGCACGACATGATAGTCTTTCCTACTATCTTCTCAACTTAATAGTTCTCCCTAACCTTTGGGTCACATATAGGTTGGGTGTCCGGATATGATCCAGTCCTCGACGTGTCAACAAAACTCTTAGAACATTTGACGGCATCTAGTCCCTCGGTTGTTCTATTCGGTGTGTTCCATCTTCCAAGAGGTACGTGTCTTACACATTACAACCTACGCATTGCTCTTCTCAACATTTCTAAAGGTTCGCTTTCCAAAATTTGCTTAAACTCTTCCAAGTAGATTTTACTTGTTTCGAGTACTTAGGGTTCTAATTTACTAAGGATTTAGAATATTCTCTGAGGTTACTCTACAATCAACTCGGGTTTCAAATCAGCCTTCTACAATTACGGTCTAGGTTCCTCGTGACTTCACAGGGTTTTACCTAACTCTTCATTCTTCCAACGCAACTGTTTGACATGTCACTTGAATATTTTTCAAGTTCCACATATGTGGCGAATAACTGTGCGAGGGGTCTCGAAAGAATGAAAATCTTATTCGAGGTGAGTGACAAACCATGTCACTAACTAGTATATACTACGACGTACTCAGGCACCGAACGTATCAACTCAGGTAATTAAATGGACTACCATTCATTGATTTTTAAATTTCATACGTAATCATTCTACTACTATCATATCTACGATTTCGATAAGAATTCACTACCGACTGATACTAATCAGTTCATAACTACTACCACTGAGACTACTTAGTTCAAATCTAATACTAACCGAAGCTACATGGTTTAGTAGTGTACAAAATCCTAACCAATCCTATACCATCTACTGCTCTCTACGATCCCTCTCCTGCTCTAAAGCAGTAACATGACCTCTTATCTCCTGAAGCTCACGTTGCATAGCGGCCTGCTACACTAACATATCATGAATCAATCTATGGTCATCATACCTATCCCGTGACATATCTGCCAACCGAGTGTCAACATGCCCAGCCCATGCCTCTAATGCCAACACTGGCCTCCACAAACCTCTAAAAGTCACTGTGGCTCTCTCCTGCTCTTGCTTCAAACTCCTAAACCTATACCTCTATGAAAAGATCTCATCTCTGACCACTCCTGACCTAGTATACAACTCCCTCACATCCCTATCGATATCCGTAACCAAAGTAGGTGGTAGCGCATCTAAACGCTAAGTGTGATCATGGAGTATACTCTCATGAAGCTCTAACTGTGCCCCTACCTCTATAAACTGATCCTCATCTATCAATATGGTGGCTGCCGAGGTAGCCACTGGCGAAGCTGTGGGTGATTGAACTACAGGGGATGATGGTGACACTAGTAAGGAGCCAAGTGACCACTCAAGAGATGATGGTGTCTGAACAAGTGCAGCTAGTGGTGCATAAGCTGGAATGTCGGTGTAAACTTTGTCATCCTAAGGATATATCCATGTAATAAGGGTGGGCTGCCTAAATGCAAATATCCTCTCTACTCCCTCCTGCTCTGGCACAGACCTAGAGCTATGTCCTACCTCATACGTACTAGGTGTTATCTCCTCCATCGAATCAAGGGCACTACGCCTAGCTGCCCCGTATCCAAGACCTAAAGGCTCGTTTACGGATGTACTAACAACCGTAACTGCCTGCTGCTGACCCTCAGGTGCAGCCTCCTCCCTCTCTAAACTATGTCTCTCATCCTCTAAGCCCTGACTCTTGTCATATAAACCATGATCCTCATCACCTAAACCATGACCCTCATCATCTAAACCCTGACTCTCTCTCTCGTCATCCGTATCTGAACTCTCATCCTCCTCATCCTCCTTAGTATCCTACTCCCCTAACTCGTCCCCCTCACTATCAGTATCTAATATAGGCTCAGATGTACCTCTATATCTCTTTCGCACCAGAAGGGTCGGAGATGATGATGATGATGTCTCGTAAGAGGATCTATACCTCTTACGGAAAGAAGGTGGGGACAAAGCAGCTGCCTCCGCTATGCGGGCTAACATGCCTGGGGATAGGGTCGGTTGTGTACACACGGCCATACGTGCGGTCCTACGGTGGAACAAAACTCAGGTGGGTGTAGGGGTAGGTGAAACATGAGTAAGTGGATGATTGGGTGACAATGGTGCGGTGGAATCCGATGAAGCTGATGAATGGGATGAATCAGTCTAAGTACCTATTGGCTTAAAAGCTTCAAACTCCTCACCCATAACGGGTACTCTAGAACCTAACGACTACAACTCCTCTACCTTTGAGGGAGCCTCCTCTGGGTTTGACTCAGTGTAGGTCCAAGTCTTGGATCTGATTAGCTTTTTGTAAGCCAATAGCTAACTTGGATAAATCCAAATCAACTATAAGAGAGACAGTGCCTCCTCTGGCTCTGACTCGGTATCAACTAACTGGGCCTGCCTAATCTGCTTAAAATATGGTCATCAGGTAAAGGGACGGGCACTCGAGAGCTCTGAGCTTCGTTAGCCTAGGTGATAGACTCCGAATCGACATAGGCTGGGTAGACATGACTTGTGATAACATGGTAAAGGGTGTAAGTATCTTTACAAAATATCGTTACTTAAATTACCAGCATCACTGTGCTTTATATATATGAAATCAACATAGTATTTAAAATTAGGTGTTTGTAACCGTATATAAGTGTGTGTGTATATATATATATATATATATATATATATATATATATATATATATATATATATATATATATATATATATATATATATATATATATATCCCAATATATATATATCAAATATACCAAGAGGTACGAATGGCAAACAAGCACCAACATGGTTCCACATAGAATAAGCACCTCAAAGCATCATTCAATATCGCAATACATCTACTAAGGGCACACCCTTAATTGGCATCGCTATCAATCAACATACCTACCAAGGCTCTCAAGGCATCATGCAATACGACTAAGGCAGCATGGCAAATACTTAGCAATATAACTAAGGCAACACGGCAAACACTTAGCAATCAACGACAAATCTGAATCTCAATGCTCACAAGCATTTTTCATGTCATATCACTACACAAAATTATGCATCACTCAATACGTACGTTCGAGATCAACTCATTTTTAGGTGGTCTCACTACTCACACATTCCTTCCCTTTCCCCTAACACAGCTTAAGAAAACTACCCCCATCATTTCATAGTCCTTTGTAAATTAAGCATAGTTGATCAGGCTATGCGTAATTTAGGAGATACCATGAACTGCTCGGGCTAGTTAACTTTCACCATGTTCGAGGTTTTACGAAAACATTATCTTGGTTATAGTTGCGTTTTTACAAAATTTCCTTTTTTATAAAAACTATCATTCTCTATAACCCTGGCTCTGATTACCAATCTGTCACACCTCGTCAGCGGCAAAAACACGGGAATGCACCATAATGAATTCGACGATCGCACAAGTGAGTAAAGATTCATACTAAACATTGAATTTGTTATAAAATTTTATTATATCTAAAAGTTTACAATGTTCACAACCTTGGGAATAAAATGTCCAAACAGATGTCTTCAATTAAATTCTCAATTTGTAGTTTCATCTTTGTTCACTCAATACAGTCTCAGTACCTTTGCTAACACACACCTGAAAATGAATGATATCGAAAAACGTAACAATAATGTTGGTGAGCTCGTAGGTTTGACCTTAAACCCAGTTGCTGTGCCAATATCTCAAACAGTTGGACAATTGTGCTATATGACAGTGAATATATGCAATCAATCACAAACCCATGACTTAGCATCCCCGCTAATCATGTACCAAGGACCTTAGCATCTCGCTAGTTCTTAATCACCAGATGTACCACCGGATCTTAGGGGTTGAACCCCGAATGATTACACACCTAAAGAAAATAAGTGAAGCTTTTAGGAATGAGAACCATCACTGAAAGATCAGTACAACATATCTTACAACACTTATTATGTCAGTAGCATCATAAGCACATTAATTGTTCCAAAAACAAAACTACATTTCGCACAGTTCAGAAAATAGTTCAAAACACATTTGAGTATCATTTTCCCCCAACAGAAAAGATTTAAAAAATTGGGGCTACAAGAACTCACCTCAATAGATGATAATAACTTGCACAGTATATCTTACTCGATGAAACCAAACCAATCTTACTCAACGAAAACCAAAACCATCTCTACTACGTACAACGGTACCCGGCCACGACCTAACATTAATTTCATCTTATTAACATTCAGTACAATATTGCCTTATCGTACAAGCGTTCATCTTTTACTCACACCAAAGTCCTTTGTATAAAACCTTTATTCCGTTGAAAAACCTCAATTACATTGTAAGACCTTTATCCTTATCACAAAACCTTTATCCAATAACATGGTTATGTGGTATTTACGCGAAATGACTCAATGCACTTGGGGTCTAATGTGCAACAGTGACCAAAATACTGTCTAACCATAGCCATTTGACGAAAACGAAGCAATTGACCAAACTGTCTAAAGAGAATCTGACGAGAAATAAATGGGAATTCAAGGATCGAAAATAAACAAATATATACTTTCGCAATGTTAAGATATACCTATTTAAATATAAATATATATAATAACAATAAGATAATATTTTATTATTTTTGTCTTTTTATCAGGCTAAACGAGGTAAGTATTAAACCTTCTCATCTTAGTACGTCCATGTTCAATAGTTTAATCTTAACATTTACCATTTACAAAAGTCGTTTTTTGACCTTTAGTTGAGTTGACACAAATAATTATTCCTCATTATTTTCTAAGTGTGACATTTTTCACAAAATTTCGACATGACCCGTTCGTTTGAAAAATATTTCCAAAGTTTTCAAACCTTATTATTTTCCACAATATCCCACAATTCTGACAAAATGCCAAAAATTCATACTTTTACCGCATTTATCCAAACATGACAAAAATCCTCAAATTCAAATTATTTTCCACTTCCGTAACTATTATTAATCCATTGACAAGTCCATTAGTTCATTTACAAGTCCATTAAGGTATTAATATTTAGTCTGATAGTTAAGACAAGGTTTTTATTCGTTATTGGGCTTTTCGGCCCAATAGGTCCATAGTTATATTATAAGTCCAATATATAAATCAAAGCCTATTAAGCCGTACCCAAAATAAGCCGTAAACCGAAACATCATAAACCAAATCAAATAAGCCGTGGCTAATAAGACAAAACCAAAATAAGGTGTAAGTTCAAAATGAGCCGACCCAATATAAGCCGAAACAATAAGCCATAAGCCAAAACAAATATAAGCCGCAACATTAAGCCATAAATAAGCCGAAAATATTAGCTGAATCGTTAAGCCATAGATAAGCCGAAAATAAGCCCAATATATAAGCTTGGACCGAGACCAAAAAAAACACCCCTCAAATGGGCCGAGTGATGTTGGGTCGGGCCCAAACACACTAGTCCGAAACCAAATAAGCTATATCTTGCTTATTATTAAGCAAAAATTTAAGAATAATCCCTAAATAAGCTTCTAAATCTTAAAATAAATTTTCCACAACAACCAAAATTTAATGTGCCAAATCCTTTTCCTTTTTCCCTTGCTCACGTCAACCCCAAACGCACCCTTTTTCATATTTCGTTTTAAGGATTCGAGTTTTTCGACGATCAACTTGTACAACTAGCATTAGGTTACCATTATGAACACAAAAGTACAACAAAATTTTAAATTTAGAAAACTTACAAGTTTGAAGGTTCTTGGTTCGGTTTTGACGCGAAGAAAACAAACCCAAATCGTTTTTCTACAACCCGAGACTATCTAATATCAACCCACTATTGATTATTAACCCGTGTTCTTGATCAATCTTGAAAAATTTTATGTTTCTTGCCCCTTGGTGTGCTCGTCCGAAATACAAAGAGAGAGGAAGAGAGATATTTTTTTGTGTTTGATTTCAAAATGAATGCATGAATGATGGTTTGAGGTGGTGGAAAGAATATATGAGTACTAGGTGGAGACACTATTGCTAGAAAATAGCCTTCTTGCCCCCTAAAGCCTTACTCGTCCGAATTGGGATCCTAGGGGGGTTCGGGTTCTTCTTTTCGTGTCGGGATCACTTAAGACTCTATTTTCATCACTTTACAACGTTACTCGAAGTTAGTTAATATTTTTATTGAGTTTAAAAACGTTTTTCCAAGAACCTGGGTCATTTACACGACCTATCTTCGAACCAAACTTTCCAAAAATTCATTTCGACCATTATTTGACGTGTCAAGACCCAAAATGCGAGTTTTTGTCCAAAATCAACCGAGACCTTTCACATAAATTCTAAAAGCATTCCAAACTTTCAAAAATGACTTGTCACCTTAGTTTCACCCAAGAATTTCACTTTTACAACCGTTACGGTCTTTTACCAAATTTCACGAAAACGCCTATTTTCTAATATCTTTTAAATCACACACCAACGATTTACGTTCTAAATCAACGTTATTTAAAACATGAATTTATTCAACACATAAACTCATTAACACTCTTCTAAAATTATTAAAACTCATTCTCAAATTAATTGTCGTGCTGGTACGCGTTGCGTGACGATTTTCGCTAAACGCGAGAAAACTTCCCGGAAAGCACTGAATGACCACATAACCACTCCAAAAACGGAAAGACGAATCGAAAGTGATTCTCTTATGATACTTATGACTCTTCCAAAACCCGGTTAAACCGTAACCATTTTACACAAAATAGGTCAACCGAAGTTAACTTTTCAGCTTTTCTCCAAGAAAACTGACAAGGTCGAAAGACTCCGATAGAAAATTATGATATTTTATAATACTTAACCCAGGACAAGTTATCGGTTATCACATTAGACCTCTGTTATATTCTGTTCGAACCTTCCCATCCTATTCCCCTAGAGAACGATAACAACCCCCGAGTCTTACCTTACTACACTACAACGGTTAGGTACTCTGCCTAGGGAGTTGTAAAACTTCTTGTGAAGTTCGCAACAACCCACATCAACAAAGAGGACGCTTATTCTCTTTTATGATAGACAAAGCTTTTGATTTCTTATAATTTCATTATTTAGAACATTTTTTAAAAAGATATTGACCATACCTATTACTGACCAACTTATTTGTGTTTCGAGTATCAACTAGTAAACAATGAGTTATAGGATTCTTTATTTTGTGGTTAACCCGTTGATACTCTCAACACGGATAAATTGCTCGAAAATTGCATGGGTTCTTTCTTTTATGGCTCGCGTCCGAGCTTCGATTGTATTCCGTTGCCGAGATTTTGTGTATTGTGATTACGTATACTTGATGTGTTAACTTTTATGGGCAATGCACGTATAGACTTTGTTATTATCTTTACGATTTTTTTAATTTCTTGGCAAATGTACTATGTTTAAAAAATTTATTAAATCAACGATATGAAAAAAACAGTATATTTAAATTATCAGACATTTATATCTGCTTTTAAGAATGCTTCGCCGTGACGCGCAGACGCTGTATTACTCATTATAAATACATAGTCAATCTTCATTATCTAATCACAAAACACAATTCAATCAATATCTCTTTTACCATTTGACGTCATATGTTATGGCCATGAAAGCCCGAGTTTATATTATTACGGGCTTAGCCAATGTTCTAGAACTCTTGTAACAATATATTGATTTAATGTTCAATGAGAAGACACGTTTTTCATTATTTAACATGCTATCAGAGCTCTAGGTAAGATCCACCAACAAAATTTGCTATCCTCCGGTCATCAGTTACTCGTCAGTGATCCGGAGAGATCCCGTTATTTTCGCTTTGTTGTTTTTTAAATAGGGTTTTGTTTTTCGTTTCAATGCACAAACCCTATCTGTCAAAATACACTAAATATGTTGATTTGTCATCAAACAATCATATCTTTCTTTCTTCATCATCAAATTATTTTCATTGTCGAAGATCATTGTCGTTACTAACAAAAGTTGACCACCAAATTGCCGCTCCCTCCTAAAGGCAAAGCAAGTCATAACGTAAAAAAATAGCAAACGTCATAAAAATAAAGGAAACCGCGAAGCAATATACAATTATGTCGTCAAATACAAGTCCATCTCCGTGTAAACAAATAACAAAGAAGATGATAAAGGAAAATAAGAAGAAGTCACTTTCAACATATGTTTTAGTTTGTCTATCCGAAAACATGTCATTCAAACTGTGAGGGAGTGTTAGATGATTATGGTTAGTTGACCCAGGCCTAGTTGTGGACATAGGTTGGCATTGCTTTACCATTCAACAATGTATTTATTATAAATACATTATCAGTATAATCACAAAACACATTTCAATCAATATATCTCTTTTACCTTTTTACACAGTTGTGTACGTGTTTGAGTCTATTAAAACTTCGTTATGCTACGTACTATATAAATATTGTTCCATAATAATACGATAAACAGAGGAGATTATCATTGTTTAACAGCCTTTATGGTTTATACTTATTGAGTGAAATATTTATTACTTGTAAGCTACACAATTAACTCAAGCACTTCAAGGACCACTAGATATATCTAAACTCAAGAGTAGAGGGGGTATTGTGTACAAACAATTGTCAAAACTCATTTCTTTCATAAATAATTATCATTCATTCATTGTCTCATAATTGAAGTTATTTTTTCCACAAATCATCGACTCAACTAAAAGTTCGTATCGGACGTACCATTGCTCACTTTTGAAGATGCTTGTGTATCGTTTCCTCATGACATGATGAGCCCTTCACCCTTGAGGGATTGTGGGAGTTGCATCTTGTAGTATGAGTTAAGAATTACGGTGCAGTCGAGTTATTATGTCTCATCAGAGTTAATACACTTCAATTCGTGACTATTTGTGTCGCAAGCATTGTAGCAAGCACGTAATAACCATTTAAGAAAAAATTGAAAAGTCAATAAAAATAGGGAAAATTCCCTAATTGCCCAAGAAGTATGTGACTTTGCCTAAATGGCCCATGCGACTTGGATTTTCCCTAAATGCCTCATGCGACTTAAACAACTAATGCGGCTTATGCAACCTCTGACAAATTTACCAAAATACCCCTATATAGAAACAAAAAAGTACATCTAATCATTGGAAAATAAGGGTATTTTGGTAAATTTGTCAGGGGTTGCATAAGTCGCATAGGTCGTTTAAGTCGCATGAGGCATTTAAGAAAAATCCAAGTCGCATGGGGCATTTAGGCAAAGTCACATACTTTTTGGGGCGTTTTGAGAATTTTCTCATAAAAATAACTTGCTACATGGGGTACAATGAGGCAGATTTTAATAATACACAAAGTCGGAGCAAGAGAAGTGTTTAAAAAAACCAAAGTTTAATCGAAGGGACCGTTCTCAGATAGGCGTTTCTAAGCTAGTTTGGATAGTCATAGATGTTGAATACATTCGATGGCTCGTTACCAGTACGTATTTGACATATGCGTACTCGTGTAACAGTAAAGTTGGATCACTTGCTATGGATAATACACGAGTGTATGTTTATGCCGATAATTAACTTCATGTCTATGAGTTTTTTTTTTTTGAACTCCGAGTTAGTACAATACTATAGTTAGTGATTCGATTCCACAAACTCTACCCAATAGATAGTTCTGCCAGCCTCGAATCGACGCATCTATGGGGCAGAACCCCACAGATTCCTACCAAAAAAGAAAACCCTTATAGAGAGACTCGAATCTGAAACCTCTCGCATGTGGCTAGGAAAAACCAAAACCATCAAAAAAATGAAAGAAAATAAAACCGCAGAGGTCATATTAATCCCTTGTAGCGAGTTCAAACAATTGTAAATCGTACATATAGGAACATATAGTGTCACCAATTAAGCAATGCATGGACACTCACACTGAGATATACAAACTAAAGCAACTTTTCTTCTTAACTACGTAAAACTGATGTAAAATGTCAATCTCAGAATCAACATAAAACAAATTTGTTTCAATCCTATGCATCTGTCTAATGAATCATCATCATATGTTTCTTTTATTTTGTTTTCTACTTTTACTTTTATCGAATGTACTCCAATTGGCAATCATTAGAAATCTCACATCGGAGTAAAGGTAAATATTTCATACTACGTAGTTGTCAACTAAACCATCAAAAATTATTAGTAAATGTGCTGAGATTATGTATGGTGACATAAAAATAAAATCACTTTAACAAATTAGAAACTCACTACACGTACCAACACACCAAGTTTAATTAGTGTATACTCTAATTAGTAAACGCTACGCCATAACAGACATTTAGTGACAAATGTTTTAATCACACAAAAAAGTGTCACTAAATCTAACTTTTTAGTAATTCTCTTTTAAAAGTGTGAGTAAAAGCTTAAAATTTTAAGATTTGATGACATTTTTTATAAACAAAATGTGTCACAAGAAGCAAAAAATATATACTCACACTTTTTTGTGTCCATATAAAAAGACTTTTACCTATTGGACTTCTAGTTACATTCTTTAAAGTGTAAGAAAAGCATATATAATTTTAATTATATTTTTTTACTTTAGTGACACTGTTTTAATTTTTAGTGACTCTTTTTTATGTGTCACTAGATAAAAAAAATTTGACATCCGCAAGGAGCAAATTAAATTAGTCAGGCCATCGTTTTTTCTCGAACAAACTAATAAGACATCATATCCTTTTTAAATTTATGTCTGGCCAATTATTTTAACTATCATGACATTCGCCGAATTTAAAGAGTAGCTAAATAGTATTTTTGTAGTTAAAAGGTTGACATATAAGATTATGTTTATTCACTCTCTTTTAAGGTTGATGAACGCTTGATTTGGATTGAGATCAGTGGTTTGTCACTTTGTGTGGGGGTTCAAATGCTTTTAAGAAAGTTACATGTTTGTTTAGGAAATTTTTGTTTTTCGAAGTTGAACAATCTACTTCCATGTGTACGGGTAGAGTTTGCATCTCTACCAAATCACACCAACCCGTATCAGAAAAGGTGAATGTTGAAATCCATGGAGAAACTTTCGAAACCCAAGTCCACGAAATTGGTACCTGGAGCATCAACATTGTGGAGGAATCTGACATCTCATCTACTGGAGATGAGAATGAGATTGAAAAGGATGCGGACTCTTCGGATGCCAACTCAGTTGATGGCTTAGAAGATGTTATAAAGAACTTGAATAACAGTAAAGAGGATGAAGAATCTAACGGAGGATCTCCTAAAGTAATCGTTGAAGACTTGCAAATAGCAAAAGAAGCAAACACATCTGACTTAAGCTGCCTACGTGGTTTCGAACATTTGAAAAGGGAGTCCACGCGTAGATGCTCAACCTCCTTTGCTAAACGCCAGAATAAAGACATTAAAGGTATCTCCTTTATTCACGAACTCTCACAGTTGATTGAAGTTGGAGGTTCGCTAGGTCTTGTTGTTAGAGGTTGCCGTAAATCTTTGAAAAATATGATCAATGGAATAGTGGCTCACATCGTTGACAAATGAATGTATTATCTATTAACATATGTGGCACGAGGAAAAGGAGGAAACGCGTTTGGGTTAAGGATCTGTGTTTTAAACATAATATTTATTTTTTGGGAGTTCAAGAATCTAAGATGACTAGATTAGAAATTTTTCATCTCAAAACCAAATGGGGGAATTACTCTTTTGATTACGCTTGTAGTTTGGCTTGTGGTAGATCGGGAGGATTAATATCCATGTAGGATCCTAACAATTTTGTGAAAGAAGACATTTGGTGTGATGACGCGTTCATTATTGTTAAAGGCAGATGGAAAAACACGATTGGAGATTGTTACATGGTTAATATCTACGGTCCTCATGATCCCTTGGCTAAGTCCGTGTTATGGAATCGAATTCGTGATTTTATGCATTCTAACAGGGGTAAATACATTCTACTTGGTGATATAAGTTAGAAATGGCCAAGAGCGTTATGGTTCTATTTTCTCTCGTAGTGAAGCTGAGGTTTTTAATACTTTCATCAATAGTACTAATCTTATTGACCTTCCTATGGGAGGACACTCGTTTACCTGAATGAACAAACAAGGCACGAAACTTAGCAAACTGGATCATTTTCTAATTTCTAAAGAAGTTCTTAATTTGATTCCAGATATCCGAATCACGGCTCTTGATCGCATGTGGTCTGATCACATCCCCATTTTGCTTCATTGTAACAAACGCGATTTCGGCCTGGTTCCTTTCAAAGTTTATCACTCATGGTTTAATCGTGAAGGTTTTGATGCGCATATCAATTCAGAATTGTCTAACTTCAGTTCTTTGTCATCTCATGAAAAATTGAAGCCTTAAAACCGAAGATCAGACTTCGGTACGCTACGCTCAGAAGTAAAGAAATCTCTCAAAATCAAGATACTATGATGGCTTTAAAGACCTTGGATGATAAGATAGAGGTTGGTTATGCCTCTATCGAGGATCGGGATTCGCGTATCAAACTCCTTCATGAGATTGATAAGTTTGACAGTTTCAAGGCTATGGATTCAATTCAAAAGGCGCGCATTAAATGGGACGTTGAAGGAGATGAGAACTCCAAGTTCTTTCATAGATTGATCAATCAAAAACGCAAAAATAATTCTATCAATGGCATCATGCACAAGGGTGTTTGGGTCACTGATTGATGAGGTGTCATTTTATACACTATTTTAGGGTCATTTAACCCCCTAAATCATGCAAATATGCCCAGATTATGTGCTAAATCGTTTGTTTTCATGTTTTTAGCACTTGGATGGCTTTTGAAGGAAATACACGTGACTTGGGCTCATTTGGAGAAGAAATGGGCAAGATTACGGACCTACACCAACTATCTTGAAGAAAATCCAAACAGTGGCTAGAGACGGCGTCACGAGTTTCAAGCGACGGCGTCAGGACGTTTGAAGTGACGGCGTCAGAGATCTGGTGACGGCGTCAAAACGTGGCCGACCTAAAGAAACCCTAGAAGATTTTGTGTCACGAGATTGAGAAGATCATTTCACTTGCGAGCGAAGTACCAGATATTGTTTTGGTCATAACTCCTTCATACGAACTCGGATTTTGACGATTCAACAGCCCACGCGATCGCAGCGAGAAAATCTACAACTACGCAAAAAATGATGCTGCGACGGCTTTAGGGTTTTTGGCGACGACGTCGGGATTGCCGACCTAGGGTTCTTCTATAAATATAGCCTCATAACTTCGTTTTTATCAAACCCCCAACCCTAAGTCCGATTCTAGGGTTTGGGTAGGTGTTTTTCCAGCAACTTATAAGGTCTAATTCAATCCATAAACATATTGTA
>BQNB010054190.1:0-28860 GCA_026074375.1 Tanacetum coccineum | reverse complement strand
TCTGAGGCCGGACGGTAATCCTAGCCCCAATAGTAATGTCAGTGGAGGGTGGTGGTATAACAAGCTCTTTTCCCTCAGGTGGGAAAACAGGCTCATCAACAGGTACAATATTGGCAGAGTCGGCCGGAGCTAAGTGCTCTTCCTCCTCCTCCTCATCATCCTCATCCTCATCATTGTCGTCATCCCTAGATGAATCGCCGTCATCATCATCTCCATCATCTCCCCCGTCCATAGGATAGTTGACCGGACCATCCTCTGTCTCATCATCTGGATCTGACTCAGTAACATATCCGGGTGACTCAGCAACAGGTGAATCAATAGGAGGTAATGGCTGCTCCTCAGTCGGAAACTCATGGTCATCCATCACAATGGTAAATAACTCAGGTATATAGTCTCTGGCACGTAGTCAGGAATCATGTGCCTGTCAAACGAACAAAGGCTCAACGCTTCTTACCCTCGTCCTGAGGAACTGGTGGTATCTGTGGATCCTCTGGGCCTGGTAGCTGTAACCGTAAATGGGGTGACTACTGGCTATATCGGGAGTCTGTCTAGTCCTAATACGATACCGTGGAATGCCTCCCCTCAGATACCTCCTCATCATCCGCTCCCCCAGAAGCTCTGCCGGCTCTGAGTCGGTGTAGACGGGAAGTGTAGGTAACAGCAGATGTCGTAGAAGACATGATTACTGCAAAAAGCAAAATAACATATATAAGTATTACTTAAAAGGAAGGATCGATATGATATGGTGCTGTAAGCTTTAATAATAAAGAACTAAAGAAATATATGATTATCATTTATATACACTATATCAATCATGTAAGTACTTAGTAACCCTACTAATGCTAAAGCAATGGCATGTCAAGTAAGCCATATATGCGCTAATGTAAACAAGTAATGCATTATGTCCCTCCGCAAATCCGATTTGTGATAACAGTTTTGAAAATTGGTTAAAGTCCAGACAAAAACTCTTTTGACCTGGTTCTCTATAACCCTTGGCTCCTGGTACCAATCTGGTAAATCACCCTCAAATCTGAGTACGCAGCGGAATGTTGAATATCCGAGGGCGTTACATTTATGATCAATAGCACAAGATCTGAGAACGACTACTAAACCGTAGTCCGGTTGAAAAATAAAGATACATTGGATTACAAAATACTTGTTTGTTTACATAAGCCTGTGGCTTCAAATTGGTTCAACTATTTAAATTAAATTCCGGTTTATAACAATTTTTCCCAAAATGTAATAAGACCCCAAATCTTAAGTGTTGACTTCTTCAATTATTGACTTCCAATGTATCATCGCACCTCGTGCCTTATTGACCTGAAAAACATGCTTAAAACGTCAACATAATGTTGGTGAATTCATAGGTTTATGTAAGTCAATAGTAGGACCGCAAGATTTCCAAGTGTATGATTTAGCAACACATGCAAACATCATAAAAAGTGATCACGTTTTCCTAAGCTCATGACACGAACTCGACATGTATGAATGCAATAAATTAGTAATGAATGCCCGTCGAATGATGTTCGAAACCCAAACAATCCCCCCAAATTCGACATGGTATACGTTCGTTCCTAGTGATAGCTAACCACCCGAACGGGGATTGTCAATCCCAAATAGATCTATCTATAACATTCGCGCTCACAATCCAGTAATTGACAGTTCATGATAAAGGGCTCAGTGGGTTATCGCTACTTAGGCAAACACGTAATCATTGTATAAAATGTACACTTGCGTCCAATTTGTAAAACAAAGCATGTTCTCACCCCAAGGATGTAAAATCATTAAATATTTGTAAAACATGGTGCTATGAACTCACCTCATCAGGTATTCCTAATGAGTAATAATATCCAAGTAAGCATGAATCACTAACCGTCAGTACTCTAATAAATACGATCAGATCTTATCAACACATTTAAGGCTAACGACTCATTGTATAAACTAAATCCATTTTAAGTTTATATATACGTTATCACTTGTGTGGTGGTGCAACATGTTATATGTATTTACAATTTCGATGGTTTCTCGAAATGCGAAATCATTGCTAATATAAATATGACTTATTTATTAAGGAAAATCGTTAATTAAACCCTTTAATGTCCGAATATCTTAATATTCGACCGATTCGTTAAGTGTTTTATTTATTCACTTTTTTTCACAAATATACCCTTAAGTTTCTTATAAATACAACAAGAGACCCCTGGTTATAAATATTACTTTATTTACAGTTTAAACCCCCAAGTTTCATTAATTACACTTTTAGTCCCTAAACTTTACGAGGTTACATTTTTAGGTCCTTATAAGTTTGAAACAGCCCCTAAGTTTCCAAAACTGACAGAAACAGTCCCTGGGCTTGTTAACTTTAGCAAGTTATAGTTTTGACCCTATAGTTTGTAAATTTACACTTTTAGTCCTCCGACTTTGTAAAAATTGCATTTTCATTCCAAAATTAATCCCAACAGTGGCAGTATGTTTAATACATGTCAAGATAAGACCATATAAGCTGCCATACTTATAAACTAAGCTCAAACGGCTTATTTTGGCTTAACAGGCCTTATTGGGCCCGTTAAGGTCCGTTTAGCGTTTTAAAGGTCCGTCATGGTTTTAATAAGTCTAAAGGTCCTCAATAAGCTCAGTGGGGCCTGATAAGCTGTAAATAAGCTCGGGGAGCTTATCGTAGCTTATTTCGAGCTTATTGGGCCCGAAAGCCCAATAGTTTACTCGACAAACACCCTTAAGGGTTTATAGGCTTTGCTAGTTCATTTCCAATTTATATTAAGCCCAAACAATCTGTTTTCTTTTTCAGCTTATTCAAAATAATCTAATAAGCTAATAACAACGCTTTAGTAGGCCGCTTGGGCCTGGTTATGGCCCTATACGTTTTAAAGCGGTTCGGGTTATTCTTTCTTTCGGTCCGTTTCTTGTTTAGGCTTATTACAATACCTATAAGCTGTCTTAGCTCACAAATAAGCCGCCAAAGCTTATTTGTGGCTTATAGGCCTTCGTTAGTCATAGTAATGGGCAGTTAAGCCCATTTAGGGTTCGGCTAGATTTTCTAGAGCATGTTAAGGTCCATGAGAGTCAATAAGCATGTAGGTCTCTTAATAAGCCTGAGTGAGCTTATTAATAAGTTGTGGGCCCGCCTGGATGGCTTATTGGGCCCGTTTGGATTTAAATGGCTCATCTCGGCCCGTTAAGGTTTTCCTTTGCATCTCGTGTGTCCTAAACGAGTTTAAAACTCCACAAGCCCTTGATAAGCTCAAGTGAGCTTATTTATAAGCTACGGGTCTCGTAACAAAAGCTATTGGGCCTGTTGGGCCCCCATGGTGGGCTGTTAAGCCCAAAGCGACCCGAAAGTGGTTCTTTGGTTTACTAGTTTGTGTTAGGAAAATATTGTAAACAGACTTAATACTGTTAGTATTAAAGTTAAAGTTAAGTCTGTTAGTTAAAGTTAGTACTGATAGACGAATAGTTAGTTCTGTTAGTATAGAAGTTAAGTCTGGTAGAGCAAGATTAAGTCTGCCAGCATTAACTTAAGTCTGGCAGTATTAAGGTTAATACTGCTTGACCAGACAGTTAAGTCTGTTGTAATTTTAGTAATAGTTATCATTTAGCGTTAATCTAGGAAGAGATAAGTATTATCTCTTAACGCGTTTGGTTCCTTAAGCTTATAAAAGGAAATAGAATAGTATTGTAAACAATGAGTTTGATTGAGATTCACAATCAAATAGTAATATAATAACAAGTTTAGGTATTTCATTCTTATGTTTCATCTTGGTATAGATATTGAATTCCGGTCCAATATTTATATTCACTGTTATTGTCCCTCATGAGTATCTTTGGATATTATTTCAAACGGCGATCAGCTTATTCAGATCCTGTTTATAAAGAGAGACCTACAAGTGGTATCAGAGCCACTATAGGGACATTACACAAGATTGGACAAAAAGCAAAACTTTTAATATCCACAAAATCAAGTAGACCATGTCTGCAAAACATAATTT
The DNA here is from genome assembly GCA_026074375.1 of Tanacetum coccineum. Lineage (NCBI taxonomy): Eukaryota > Viridiplantae > Streptophyta > Magnoliopsida > Asterales > Asteraceae > Tanacetum > Tanacetum coccineum. The sequence goes on along the minus strand of BQNB010054190.1, from coordinate 24,856 downwards.
TTCTCATTCATGATGATGAGGAACTACTTTCTCTTCATGAAGATCATCTTTGGATGATCTATACCACATCCAACAAAGGAATACTCCTGCTAAACCACCACAACTAATCAACCACAAATACACTTTCAAACATAAACTGCCCGTTCTTCAAAAGGATGATTATGATACGTGGCGATGAGATGGATACATTATCTGAGTATATAGATAATGAGGTCTGGAAAGTGATTCAGAATGGGAACTCAAAGAAGCGAGTCACCAAGGTAAGGATGGTGTATACAGGGTTCTTCCTCCAACCACACAGGAAGAACAATTTGCTGATGAGAAAGAAAGGAAAGCAAACACTATTGTAATGGCTGTTCCAATAGATCATCTCACAGACGTTTTCATGGCATGGATGATGCCAAAGAGATCTGGGCAGCCATCAAGACACGGTTTGGTGGTAATGCGAACTCGAAGAAAATGCAAAAAGCTGTTTTGAAACAACAGTTTGAGGCATTTACTATCTCGTCTAAGGAAAGCTTAGAGAAAGGGTATGATAGGTTCCAAAAACTCCTAACACAGTTGGATGCCCTTGGGCTGGTGGTCAGATGAAGAACGCAAAATCCACAAGTTTTTGAGGTCCCTTTCCTCCTGCGTGGTGACATCTAGCCATGACAATAGAACAAAAAGAATATTGACACACTTCAATAGAATGACTTATTAACAATAATCTGAGTGTCTTTGAACAAGACATCCAAAAGACAATCATCTTCTTCCCTTTCATTCTGATAATGATGGATTTTCTATCACAACCAAAGCCTCTTCGAGCAGCATAACCAAGTCACAACCAGGAAGTTATAGTTTCTTATACCACTTCCTCTTCCAAAGCAACACCAACTGCTACTCCTGGTCTTGCTGATGAAGTTATCCATTCCTTTCTAGCCACAAATGCTGATGATGTGGATTTGATACATGAAGACCTAGATCAAATTGATGATCTGGATTTGGAAGAGATGGATATAAATTGGCAAATTGCTATGACTGCCATCAAGATAAAGAAGTTCTACAAGAAGACAGGTAGAAGGCCAAGAGTGGATGGAAAAATGCATGTGGCATTTGATAAGAGAAAAGTTGAGTGTTTCAATTGTCACAATACTGGGCATTTTGCTAGGGAGTGCAAGTTTAAAGGTACAAAAGATGGAAGCAGGCAGGAAGCAAGTAGAGGTCAAGATTTCAAGCCAGTGAGAACTGAAAAGGAAGCCTTGATGACCATTGATGAAGGTCAAATCAATTGGGTAGAGCAGACTACAGATGAGGAAATCAATCATGCTTTAATGGCTTTCACTGTGAACAATGAGGTATCAATGTGCTCTAAATTGTGTTTAGATTCATATAATGCTCTTAAAGCTAAGTATGATGAATTGCAATCTGAATTTGGTGACCAAGAAGCTGCCTTAACTGCCCATAAGATAGGTCTTAAGAAAGTAGAAGCTCAGCTTAGAGCCTCCCACAAACAGCAAATTTCCTTAAATGAAAAATTACATTTTCAAGCTAATCAAATTTTTGAAAAAGATGAAAAGTTGAAAAAGTATAGAAGAATAGGAATGAAAGCTGTCAAAGACAAAGATGCTTTACAAAAAATTGTTGATTCTTGGTTTGCATCTTCTAAAAATCTTTGGAAGCTTATTGATTGTGGGATGAGCTCAACTGTTAAGCTAGGTTTAGGACATAGCATAAAGTCAAATGCTGAAGTCCTAGGATATGAGGAAGAGATGAGTAGAGGTATTTTTGTTCTTAGGGAAACAGATGAAGGATATTATGATATCCCACTTTACAGCAGATTCAAACAGGTAGAATACAAAGGTGTCCCCCCTCCTCTTAGTGGTGATTATACCCCTAGGGCACAGGAGGACATAGATGATTCTTTGTATGTGTATGGTAAACATGGACCTCAACCTCAATCTCCTAGTCCTACAGTGTCTAATGCTAGTTCCATTGTTTTCTCAATCTGTCCATCTAATGACAGTAATGAGGAACTTGGAGTTGTGTCAGTGGTCAAGTTCCACACAATAACTCAACCTGTCAATCAATGACATCTGATGGGGAGCTAGGAACTGTATCTGACCCTTCAGTCAATGATGACCCTATCCATGACAATATTCCTATACCTTCTATTGAGCAAGTTACCATTGCCATCCAAAAGACTCAACCTCAAGTGCCTAAACCCAAACAGACAGTTGACCCTAGTTGTGCACAGCATGTAAAAACTCCTAGGCAACAAATTAGTACACCAGTGACTTTCTCACCTATTCCTTCAAATAACAGACAGAATTGGAATCAACGAATGGAAAGGGAATTAGGTGCAGGATATTCTTTTGAAAGAAAACCATGTTTTGTGTGTGGAAGTCTTAGTCACTTGATTAAGGATTGTGACTATTATGAGAAGAAGATGGCAAGGGAAGCTGCTCTTAAGAGCAAAAGGGTGGTTCATGCTGATGTTAGGCAAGCCACACCAGCCTGGACTAACACTAACAGGGTGAATAAAGCAAATCAGTTCACTCCCAGACCTGTACAACTAAGTAACATTAGACCCAACCTTAGTACTGCTAGCAAAACTATTAAAACTGGTAGGGTAAATGTTAATACTGGTCATGGAAATGTTAGTTCTGGTAGTGTGCATGTTAATTCTGGCACTCAATTTAAGTCTGGTGCTTCTAGATTTAATACTGGCAAGCAACATGTTAATTCTGGTAGTATGCATGTTAATACTGGTAGAGTAAATAGACCAGTATCAAACAACACAAGCCCTAAACCTTCTCAGGTGAATCTTAAAAGTCCAAAGAAATGTTTTTCAAAACAAAGATCACCTGTAAATAGACCCTTTTCAAGGAATACAGCACACAAGTCAAATAAATATGCTGTTAAGGGAAAAATGGGCACTGCTGTTAAGACCTCAGCAGGTTGTGTTTGGAGAAAAATAATACCACTCTCCAATACCAATAGTGGACCAACCCCTGATTCAAATGTTAATGTTTCTAGAGGTCCACAAGGCAGACCCAAGCCTATGAAGGCCTGGGTCCCAAAGAGAAACTAATCCGCTTTCTAATTGTGCGAGTGATCAATCCAGCTGAAGCATATGGAGCACAAGAGGTATTTTTGATAAGTTGGATGTTCTGGGCACATGACTGGATAAACAGGTGCCCATCTTGAAGATTATCAAGAACTGTCCAAAGTGGGATCTGTTACTTTTGGAGGAAGTAAAGGTAGTATCAGTGGAAAAGGTACAATTAGATTAGGAAATTTAGTTTTTGATGATGTGGCTTTTGTGAAAGAACTTGGACATTTTAACTTATTCTCCATATCTCATATATGTGATAAAAAGCTAAATGTACTTTTTACTGAAAAAGAGTGTTTTGTGGTGTCCTCTGACTTCAAGATGCCTGATGAAAATCAGGTCCTTCTTAAAGTTCCTAGGCAACACAACATGTATACCTTTGATATGAAAAATGTTGTTTCTTCAAAAGCATACACTTGTTTATTAGCAAAAGCCTCATCTGATGAAGCTAAATTGTGGCACAGGAGGTTAGGTCATCTTAATTTCAAAAACTTAAATAAACTTGTAAAGGATAATCTAGTTAGAGGGTTACCTTCCAAGAGTTTCAAAAATGACCACACTTGTGTTGCTTGTCAGAAGGGAAAGCAACACAAGGCCTCCTGTAAGGCCAAGATTGATAGATATGTGACCCACCCATTACACACCTTGCATATGGACTTATTTGGACCTACCTCAGTGAGGAGTATCAACCATGCAAGTTACTGTCTAGTGATTACTGATGACTATTCAAGGTTTTGTTGGGTTTTCTTTCTAGCCAAAAAGGATGAGACTAGTGACATCCTTAAGACTTTTATAAGACAGATAGAAAACCAACTTAATCAAAAAGTAAAAATCATTAGATCAGATAATGGGACAGAGTTTAAAAACAGGGTTATGCTTGAGTTCTGTGGGGAAAAGGGTATAAAACAGGAGTTTAGTAATGCAAGAACTCCTCAGCAAAATGGGGTTGCTGAGAGAATGAATAGGACCCTTATAGAGGCTGCTAGGACTATGCTAGCTGACTCACACTTACCTACCACTTTTTGGGTCCACCAACAACCAGAACAGTTCAATAACTGCTTGCAAACCTTCAACAGGGTAAGAGTGACCAAGCCTCAAAACAAAACTCCTTATGAGCTTTTGTTTGGCCACAAACCAATCCTTAGCTACATAAGACCATTTGGGTGCCATGTTACCATTCTCAATACTCTTAGCCCACTAGGAAAGTTTGATGGAAATCTGATGAGGATTTTCTTGTTGGTTACTCTGTGAATAGTAAAGCATTTAGGGTTTATAATTTAAGTCACCAAAAGATTAAAGTAAACCTTCATGTCACTTCTTGAAGAAAACCCCAATTACAGGGAATATTGCCTAGGTGGATGTTTGACTTAGACTATCTTACAAATCTATGAACAATATACCTGTCTCTTAGCAAATCAAGCTAACCCCCAGGTTCAAAAGAAGGGCAATGTGATATTGATGTGCAACTGAGAGGCTGAAGAAAACTATGGTGGTCTCTTCTACTTCTAGAAAAGCACTGTTCACTTAAAACATTGCTTACAAATAAGACTCACTCCCGGCAAATCAGTCACATCTCTACACTCAATATCCAAGTCCTGCTAATGACATGTATGGCTCTTTAGAAAAATCTGGATGCACTTTCTAAGAAGCACTTAGACATATACCGCAAACAGCACCTACCAGTACTACTCCTGTAAATACTGGTAGTGAAAATTTAATACTGTCTTTGGGAAGTTACTACTGTCAATATTGAGCAACTCTCCATGTGCTGATCACGAAGAAGAGGTCCTTTCTCTGATGCAGATGAAGATGAAATGCCTGAAATAAGTGATTGTCTGATAAATCAATTGAAGGTATATTTGACCAGGCTTCTTATGAATGAATGGATTATTACAGTATTCAACAATCTACCAGATAGAGGAGATGTCACTACAACCCCACTCTGAGGATTCACCAATGCTCATCCTCAAATCAAATTACTTGAGATGCCCAATACATCTGTTCAACTAGAATATCTCACAAGAAAATCACTAAGGCCGTCATGCTCTAGTTAGCTCCATACAAGCACACCAAAGAATCAATCAAAAAGATCAACAACATTGTCTTATTGCTTGCTTTTATCTCAATTTGAACCAAGGAAAGTTATTCTCAGAAAGCCCTTGAAGAATGGAATTTGGGTGAAAGCTATGGCAGAAAGAACTTTTGCAGTTCAAGCTTCAACAAGTATGGGTTTTTGGTTGATTTAACCGCAAGTGGGTGCTAAGGTGATAGGGTACTAAATGGGTATACAGAAAACAAGAAGGATGAGAGGGGAGTAGTTGTAAGAAACAAAGCAAGGCTGGTAGTCTCAAGGCATAGAAAGAGAAGTGGAATTGACATTGATGAGGTTTTTGCTCCTGTGGAAGAATAAAAGCTATCAGGTTTATTTGCCTTTGCTCATTTATGGGATTCATAGTCGATATCAAACGGATGTTAAAAGTGCTTATCTGTATGGCCTATTGATGAATAGGTTTATGTCGTCCACAACCTCCTAGTTTGTTGTTCCTGATCATCCTACAAAGGTATAATTAAGGTGGTCAAATGCTTTTGTATGGATTGCACCAAGTCCCCTAGAGCTTGGTATGCTACTTTGACACATTCCTAGAGGAAGCATGGATAACAAGAGAGGCACCATTGACAAGACTTTATTCATTAGAAGAAACAAAAAGGATAATCATGTTGGTATCATTTGTATGTTGATTGATATCGATTTTTAGGTCTACAACAAGTCTTGGTGTGATGAGTTTGAAGCATTTGATGCAAAGCAAATTCAAATATTTCCATGGTGAACTTACATTTTTCTTAGGTCTAACAAAGCAATCAGAACAATGGAGGAATCATCAATCTGACAAGTATGTAGCTGAGATACTCAAGAAATTTGACTCTTGTGAATGTCAAAGCTGCCATCACTCCCATGGAGACCAAGTTGCCTTTGACAAAGGATGAGGAAGCTTTTGATGTAGATGTACACTTGTACAGATCTATGATAGGTTCCCTCATGTACTTAACTGCTTCTAGACCTGATATTATGTATGCAGTATGTGTTTGTTCACGTTTTCAGGTAACTCCAAAGACTTCTCATCTCAATGCTGTCAAGAGGATCTTCAAGTATCTCAAGGGCAAACCAAACTTGGGCTTATGGTATCCTAGGGAATCACCCTTTGACTTGGAAGCATTCTCTGATAGTGACTATGGTGGGTCCAACCTTGACAGGAAATCCACAACAGGTGGTTGTCAATTTCTTGGACAAAGACTTATCTCATGGCAATGTAAGAAACAGACAATTGTGGCCACTTCAACAACTGAAGCTGAATATGTAGCTGCTGCAAATTGCTGTGGACAAGTATTGTGGGTTCAAAATCAATTGCTGGACTATGGTTTCAATTTCATGAATACCAAAATCCACATTGATAATGAAAGCACAATCTGCATTGTGAAGAACCCAGTATATCATTCTAAGACAAAGCACATCGAGATTCGTCACCACTTCATAAGAGATTGTTATGAGAAGAAGCTCATAAGTGTGGAGAAAATTCACACAGACTTAAATGTAGCTGACTTGTTGACCAAACCTTTTGATGGACCCCGGTTTAATTACTTGGTGGTTAGCATTGGTATGATTAACAAATAGCTATGTTTAAGGGGAGGCTTAGTTGTATAGTTTGTTTAATTCTGGTAGCTAAGTAGTATTAATACTGTTAATTAAGTTTAGGTTCATACTGGTAGTTATGTCATATTAATACTGGTGGTTAAGTAGAGTTAATTCTGGTAGTTAAGTAGAGTTAATTCGGGTAGTTAGTTTTTATTAATTCTGTCTATACAATTTCTTGCAGTGTGTTTTTCTTTGTTTTTAGACTATTTTGGTAGGCCCTAGCAGAGCAAGGGAGGAGTGCAAAGTTTTTAACTGGTGTACATTATTCATATATATTTAATTCTGGTTGAAAAAGAGTTAATTCAGGTTAACCCCTAATTAATTCTGTTTGACCAAAATTAAGTCTGGTAGTGAAATTGTTAATACTGGTAGGTTTATTGTTAATGCTGGTTGTGGGAAATTTGACTTTTTCTGACTTATCACTGTTTAAAAGTTACCGTTAGAGATTTTTACAGCGCAATAGTCGTACAACAGAGAAGCTATATATAGATAAAGTTTGATTTCTCTTTCATACTTATCTTTTTATTGCTAACTCCTTTTCGCAAAGTAAAAATCCTCTTTCACTTTATAACGAAAATAGTCAAGCGTTCTGTTACCAGCATCTACAACCTCACTCGCATCAAAACCCAAGTGTTAATACGATTGTCCAATGGCCCAATTAAAGTATTGTGACAAACACAATCAAGTGGGATTTTTGCGCAAGCCTGACGAAAGTGCAGGGTTTGCTGAGTAGTGGAATTTTCTTCGAGGTTCAAACTCAGGTAGGACCATTAATTCTAATCCAACTATCTATGACTCTCTTGTCAAACAGTTTTGGCAGACTGCTATTGCCATTACTAAAGCTGATGGGTCTCTAGAAATAAAGGCAACCATTGATTCCATAGGGTACACAATCACTGAGGCATCTATTAGAGATACACTTCAATTAGACGACGCCTCAGGGATTACTATGTTGCCAAATAATGAACTTTTTGAGGGGATGGGGCAAATGGGGTATCGACTGATGGGATCCTTTACTTTTGGAAAAGTTTTTTTCTCACCTTAGTGGAGATATTTAGTACCACCATCTCGTTACACGTATATGTCTAAAAGTGGGGATGGGATCAATTCGGTTAGAAATAATTGCTACTGCTTTGATGTGTCTTTCCACTGGTAGAGTTATAAACTTTTCAAAACTTATTTTTGATGGATGGTGGCAAATTTGAGATGCAAGACAAGTTTTTGATGTTCATCGTTTTCTTTTTTTATTTTTTTTTTTTTTTTTTTATTTTTTATGCAAATGATTTTGAATATTAAACAGAAACAAACACCTTTATCTGGCTGTAAGCCTAACCAAAAAGATCTTTGGGAACATGAAAAGGGGGTTTCGAGGGGCACCAAGACCTTTATTGCCTACTATGTTACTTGTTGCTACTAACCCAAATGCAGGTCAAGAAAATGATGCTGTGGCTCCATCCCAACCATGATCTCTCTCCAGTAGATCCACTCAGCTCCTCCAGTCATTACTACACCTACACCTATCCCTGCATCCATACCTTCACCCACACCTATTCCTGAAACTCAACCTGAACCATTTGCGCACACCTTTGAGGAGCCATATCCTCGTCACACAACCTTTCTTCCCACACAAGAACAGGCCCAAGGACAAATGGCTATGGATGACTTACTTCACGTAGTTCCTAAGTTGATCTCAAGAATTGACAGCCTGGAAACGGATCTCAAACAAACCAAGCTGACAATGGGAAATGCTATTGTGAAGTTAGTCAAGAAAGTGAAGAAGTTGGAAGGGCTTTTGAAAAAGAGACATGTGGTTGTGTCCGATTCCGAAGAAGAAGAACCTGAGGCTCAAGGGAGGAAAAGTCAAGATGATCCTCTAGATTCTTCAGTACAAGGATTGGTTACTCCTTCTACAACAAAAGTAGATGCTTCAGGGGAGGAACAAGTGGAAGACATAAGTCCAAATACTCTTGAAGCAGCCAAAACTCTCTCCAGGGTTGCCTCTCTAAAGCCAAAGTCTATTGATAAGGGAAGGAGATACAAGAGAAGAAAAGAGACTAAGGGAAAGAAGGTAGTCTCAAGCTTGGATTTTCAAGAAGAAGTTGATACTGGTGCTGAACAAGTTAATACTGCTGAAGGAGTTAATACTGGCAGTATTAAACTTAGTACTGTTAGTGAACAACTTAGTACTGGCAGTGAACAAGTTAGTACTGTTAGTGCTAAAAAGTCTACTCCTTCTCCTGATAAAGGCCAAAGAGAAGGAAAAGCTCCTATGATCAGTGAAGAAACTCCTAAGAAGTCAAAGGAACAAATTTTACAAGAGGAAGCTAGCCTTGCTGAAGCAATCAGATTGGATTCTTTACAGAAAGAAGAGGAGGCTAAACAAATACACTTGGATTCACTCTTAGCTCATAATACAAAGAAGAAGAGTTAAATGAGCAACAAAAGAAAAGAAAAGCTCAAGTTCAGTTTGAAGCTCAGCATTACACAGATGAAGATTGGGATTTGATTAGAGCAAAGATTGAAGCTAATGCAGAGTTGTCAAAAAGTATGCTAGGAAGTGAATTACAAGGAGAAGATTTTGCAAAGAAAATGGTTGATCTTGTCAATCAAAGGAAGAAATATTTTGCAGAAGAAAGAGCTAGAGCTAAAAGAAATAAGCCCATGACCTAATCACAGCTGAAGACTTATATGATGAATTATTTGAAGAATCAAGGAGCCGGCAAATCTTCCTCGTTTTCTTCAATGCAATTATCTCAGCTGTGAGATTTGTAGTTTTGAAGATCAAGGTCTCTCCGAACTGATGGAATTCTTGATAGCTTGTGAAACAGGTTGAATCCTTATGCACCAATATTTGAAGCCACTTAAAGCAGTTTGAAAGTTTTGGTTGAAGAGCTCTTCAGTCTAAGACTCAAAGACTAAAAGTGATATGGAAGCAAAGGATTAAATATGATGAGCCAACTAAGGGAAGTCTGGGGAATAAGAGAAAACAGATTTTTTTGGCAAGAAGAGCTGATTAGGGATGCATACAGACCTGACTAAGGATGATTCTGAAGTTTCAGATGAAGTTGGTGAACAAGAAGTGTCTGTCACTGGTACTTAAATACTCCAATTTCCTGTTCCTGTAGCTATGAATACACCTAGTTAGCTAACTATAGGATCATTAAGCAAGGAGGAAAAAGGAGTGTACCAATATAGTTAGGGATGATGGAACTAATATTGCATACTAATTATTTTGGTGCTATGTTGAAGGCTCTATTAGAGATGATCTTACTGAGTTATATAGGATTGTTAATGAATATTTATGGGATGGATGGCTAAAGGATGAGCTAGAGAAGGTTATTTTGGAAGTCATTTTGAAGTATTATGTTTGAAGAACCTCTTCGTTACAGAGACTATATGAGATGTGTATTAAGGACCAGCAAACGGTTTTTATAAGTTGGAGATTTTATGATGCCTGTGTAGTACATTGTTTGAACTTAGAGTCAATGGATATTTATATGTTTTGAAAGACTATCCATTTTCTGATTGAGTGTGCAAAACGCCATGCTAAGACAAGAAACTACAAGGAGAAAGCCAGATGAGGAATTGCTATAAAATGTTGAAAATGAGGAAAAGCAGGCTCTTTGTGTGGTTGGGTATTAGAAAAGTCGTGAAATCTAATGAGTTAGACAGCTTAGGATAGAGCATTGAGAAGGATAACACCTGGTGGAGTGTGCTATTGCACTAAACACAACAAATGGTTATCAGTTCACCATGTCTAATCAACATTAAGAAAAACTGTGCTTAGTCCGGAGCAAACGGGCCTCTTGGTAAAAGACTTCTTAATCCGTTCTTATGGTTGACAACTTTCAAATAAGTTGTATGGTTTTCTACTCACCATATCTGTTTAATGAAGAGTTGGCTTGCCCACAGGGCATTCTATGGCTTGTGGTCAAAGCTGTGCAAAATACCATAATAGTCCATAAGATTATGGCTTATGGTAAATACAAATTGCAAATCCATATTAGATGGTTGACTCTTTACCAAAAAAAGGGGGATGGTATATCAACTCACCAAGTTTCATTAAAAAATTAGTTGACAATGGTTATCAATCACCATGGTATTTTACATTTCCCTAAGGTGCCAAAAGGATTGACTAGCCCTGAGCAAAGGACTACAGGTAAGGCATATCAAATCCGTTGTATTGGCTGTTATTGTTTGCCAAAAACCATATGGTATTCAACTCACAGTGTTTCATGTACAATGAGTTGAAATGGTTTTCATGTTAACATGGACATGCACTTTTATGTGTGGACACAAGGAATGAACTACTCCGTGTGACTGGCTAACTGGTAAAGAGAATCAAATCCCATTTAAAATTTTCAATGATTACCTCTCACAGGAGTTAACCACTGGATGTGATGAGAAATAGACTGAAACTTTATGATTTGATGTACATAATTGTCAATGTTGCTGATATGATGGAGTGCTGAAGAGCTTTAAAGACTAATTGCTGCAAAGATAACAAGAGAAGACTTAAAGTGTTTCAGATCAAGAACAACTTGAAGAATTCTATTTACAACATCCTCAGAAAGCTTAAAGTATCTAAAGTAATAGATCAAGAATGTTTTGAGGAACTTGAAGTTCACAAGTGAAGATCAAGTTAGGGAGGATTGTTGGGAAAATAAATTGTAACAAACTTGAATTTGGTAGTATAACAGTTAAGTCTGGTAGTAATAGTTAGTTCTGTCAAATAGTTAGTTAATACTGGCAGTACTAAGTTAAGTCTGGCAGTACTAAGTTAGTACTGGTAGAATAGCAGTACTAAGAGTTAGTACTGGTCATAGTTAGTTCTGTTCATAGTTAAGTCTGTTTATGTAACAGAATAGTAATAGTTATCTTAGAGATATCTTAGGAGATATCCTAGGAAAGGATATGTATCATCCTTTCACACGATTTTAAAGCCCGATAGGGTTTCCTTGGTGTATAAGAGGAACCCTAAGGCACAATGTTATGTATAACAACGTTTTGAGAAATATCAATAGAAGCATAGAGCTTAATAGCAATTTAGAATTATTTCTTCTTTATTCTTGTGTTAAGATTCCACATTAACACTTGATATGCAACAGTCAGCTGTACTATTTTTATAGTGATTTGGATTTATCCAAGTTATCTATCGTCTTACAAAGGCCAGTCAGATCCTATACCAAGGACCTACATAACATAATCGGTTTTAAGTGTTTTACTTAATAACTGGAAATGATAAGCACGTCAAGCGTTAATTAAAGTTATATTTTATAAGGTTTTGAACACATTTCTATACTTTTTCAAAATGTTACATTTTAGACCCTTAAGAATGAAAAATGGCAAAATATACCCTTGGAGTTTTCACTTTTACAAGTTTGGTCCTTCTAGTTTAAAAGATGTACAAAGTAAACCTTGCACTTTGGAAAGTGACATAATAGACCCCTATAGTTATAACTTTGATAAAATGACATTTTTAGTCCCTTTAGTTATAAGTTTCAGAAAGTTACGATATATACTGTGACAATCCGTCAATTTCAGGTCGTTATTTTATTCTCGAGTATTAATTATTATTTTCAATTTTATGTTGAGATATGAACTCACGGCTAACCGGAAAGAAATTAGGCTTACACTTGTAATTTAAGTAACATTTATGAAGAACCGGCGAATCCTACGTTAAGCATCGACGTTTATATTTTCAAAATGCCGTAGAAATATGTTTATTGCATTCGTTTTTATTTTTCGTGTCTTGTACAATTTTTACCTTTTACGAAAAACGACTACAAATAGTACCATTTAAAATATCGGAATTTGATAATACCCGCATTTACAAATTATGAGGCAAGTTAAACGAATCACCCCATATTATCACCCATAGGGTGCGGACACACCAATGTTGAGCTTGGTGTCCCTTGTGTTTTTGTTGAATCTTCTTAAACATGCATAAGACACTTGGCAAATGTCTTGCATGTGGTACTTAAGAGATTTTTCTTTAATAAAAAAATTAAGTATCTATGTGTTTTGGTAGTCAATATTGGGTTTATATTGAGTTGACTAAAATTTCAAGTGTAAGTCCTTCATGTATGATTTTCGTCGAAATTTAAATTTCTTTCTTGTCGACGTTAATTATTATTTTTGTTTATTATTGCGAGAAATATTTGATGAATATTATTTTCGTCAATCGTGATGTAGAATGATGGTCAACGTTTGGACCGTGCGACCATCAATCATTTTTTTAGCTTCATAAATTAAAATTTGTATGACGCGCATGTTGATGTATTATTTTTTGGTAAATTCTATTTGTAGACTTCGTCGTCAATGTTTCCTTGTCTTGAGCCGGATCGCATTCTAAAATGTACACATTTTATTAAATTGTTTTAGAACCAAGACATTGATGACGGAAATAAAATTGGTCTCAAACGTTTAACCCGAGCCACGTAGTTGGTTTTTATTTAAGCAACAGTGTGGGCGTGTAAAAATATTAAAGAGAATGGACAAAAGATTTTCGGGGTTTCTATGTTAGGAAACTGGGGGAAGGGGTCAATCGTAGAGGGGAGATTCTACGGGGGAATTATTTTATCTATTAAGAAATCAAAACGCACGACTTCAATGTTATTTTGGAATTGACCTATTTTCAATTATCTGATTGCCTTTAGTGTGGGGATGTTCATTCGCATTGGGGGTTTTTGGGATACTTGGGGATGGACTATTGGTGCCAAAGCTCAAATAATTGGGAAGTATTATACATTGTTTCTCCTTCATTTCATTTCATTCTACAAAACAAAAAGGTTGTAAGTGTGTGTGTTTTTTGGCCGGCCACCATGACACTGGAATCCGCAGTCGAAGTTTCCCGGTGGACCGGACTACGCCATTAATATGTGTCACGGAAAAGGTTCACATGCACAATGTCCAACTTATATTTTCGTATCCTCTCGTCATTTCCTACGTATATATCTATAAAATCAACACGCAATGAATATTTTTGGTGTAAACGACTAAAGGCTTGGTATTTGAAGTTAGATTCAAGTCTTGTTGTTTATTGTTGAATCATTTGTCATTTTCTACCACATTTCCTTGTGGTAAAAAATTTCCATGCGTTATGCTTATGTTTTCTTGTGATTTCCAAGTGTATATGTACATTCATGTATATGATGATCAAGGATAAAATGGGATTTGGTGTATGAATCTCAGATTTAAAGTAGTCTAAAATAGTCATTAAACAAGTGAAATGATCATAAATTTTAGGCTGTGTATGAACAGTAGGTTTCGTGATTTGAGTTAAGTTGGATGATGACTTGATTACATAGGCTGTAGCTAATTGTTTTATGAACAAGTGCAAATTGGATGATTTTCTAGAAAGTGAATATTGAGTGAGATTTGTCAAAAAATACTAAAAAACTAGTTGAATTTTGACCTTGCTATACAGATGGCTCAAAAAGTCGATACTTTACGTATTGAGTTGGTTAAAAAATAAAAACTATGCGACCTTAGATAAAATCATGTAGGTTTGGACCAGTTTGGCATGTCAAACCAATTCATTATGGTTTGTAAATGGGCATCCTCAAAATGGTGAAAAGTGTAGATTCAGTCCAATTTGTAAATTGACCACTTTATGTATAAAGTAACATTATGTATAGTATGACTAAATATGATTACTAAAATGAGATTAAATATGTAAAGTGAACTTAAATATGAAGTCAAGCATATTAAATATATAAATTATACCATTTAGGTTTATAATTTACGACTATTTTCGTTAATCTTAAAAGTATAAAAATTTATACCTACCGCACACTTATGGTATGTTAAAGCGATTTTTTTAACTAAAACCCGAGGTGGTCAGGACAAGTTCTTGGGTGTTTTTAAAAGTTAACTTACTGTTAATATACATTGTCCCAACCTTATAGGAACCCAAAAAATTTATATAAGATAATTTACAAGCTTGAATGGGCTATAAGGCCTAATTGGGCCACTAGGCCCAATGTATTAAAATAGACATATTGGACTTGGCTTTAAGCCCAACCCAGTTGGGATTAATTAATGAGCTAAGACCTGGTCTTGGGTTAATAATATCAACCTAATAACTTAATGAGCTTGCTTATTGGGCCTATTGGGCTTTTTGGACTAATTTGAACAATACTAGTAAAAATGGCAAATAAAAATGAGTTAAAAACCTAGAAAACTCTAAGTGTGAAATAAATATGTTGCAAGAGTATGATCATCATATAAACTACATGTATACATATACTTATTTATTTATGAATTTTCATTAAATTTTATCGACTAGAAACCTAAGACCCGTTACAATTTGTATAGGTCTCGGTTGATCGACGAGCTTACACTCGAAGTTCTTATCTATCGATATTCTTATCCGACACACTAAGTGAGTTCATAGCCTCGCATTTTTACACTTTAATTATTTTATAAACGCGCGAGGGAGATAACATGCTTGTTTTTAAAATAGAACACAAGGGAGATTGTATGCTAGTAGCTTGATATTATAAGTTAGATTATCTCGCTAGATAAAGACCAGCGGGAAATCAGGAATTGTTATATTCCAGGTAATGCGGCTTACGAGTATACATGGAATAGTACTATTTGGAGGTTGCCACCTCCAATCCGTGACGACTAGCTATCGTCTCGTGTCGGGAATATGACACAACGGATGCATTGTATAGAGAATAATATGCACTCATAGCGAGGGTGTATAGTAGGCATACCTTGTTGGGAACCCCAACATAATTAGATGGTAACGTTCAATGTCATGAGACTTATAAATAATCCCCCGATATAACTTTGTTTGGCCACATCGTTATATCCTGATGAATATTGAGAAATGATACTTGTGTTCGGAAATTTTATTGTTTATATATATAAACTCTATGGATTCACTCAACATTATTGTTGACGTTTTAGCATGTTTTATCTCAGGTCCTTGAAGGTAATTCGGCGATGGAGATTTTGGTTGTCGCTTATGGAAACCTAAATGTTTTGAAGGCCCATTAAATAAAAGTCATTCGAAGATGATTTGCAAAAATGTTGTATGAATTATGAAACAATTTGGGACCTATGATGTAAACTTTTATTTCGAATGAATGTATTTAAAAACGTCTCTTTTCGAGTCGTTTTCTATGCTTGAGTTGTTATATTATGACGTAGCACCCCAAATGACCCTTCCGCTGAGATATATGAAAATGGGGGTGTTACAGATTGGTATCAAGAGCTTAAGTTATAGAGAACAAAAGATTTTCAAAAAGAAAAATGAACGAAAGAATTTTTGAAATCTTTTGACTATAACGGTGCAATAGAAATCTCCGAATTACCGACGGGACAAGAATGAGAAGGATTTATTTATCGATATATATATGGAAAAATATATATATGTGGTAATATGAGATTTTCATTTATTTTGAATATAAATGTTGATTATGTGATTATTTTAATACTAATACGAGATATTTATACGACGCGGATTGTCATGAAGAACTCTAACCCTCTTAACAAACCGAACGAAGCTATTCCCGAAGTGAACCCAGTTGTTCCCGAGCCGAACCAAGTTGTGGATATCCATGATCCCAACGAAATGGTTGACATTCCCGACGACGTTGATTTAGTTGATTATGATGGTGATGATGAAGAAAACCCGGAAGAAGAACCAGAACCGAATAATGGGCTTGTGAATCAATTTGCCCCACATGTTGACCCACATCAGCCCGGTGTTATGATTGGTTGGTTAGAGGAGAATGATGGTGTAAATGAAGGTGTTAATAATGAGGATATTGAAGACGAAGATGTTGAGATTGAGCTCGATGACGATGCTGAGTTGATATTTCCTTATGAGGTGGAGGGTGACAAAACCCTGCCACATGGAGGTGTGTCATCCAATTCTAAGCCACCTAATGCAGAGCCACCTAATGCGGAGTCATCTGATTCTGTATCATCCGATTCTGAGTCAGAGGAAAAGGAGGCCGACGTTGCACCTGAGGACACTTTTGGGACTATTACCCAAAGGCCTTATGCTGTTCGCGACTTTCCGAGGGGTGTATTTGAGGTAGGAGAGCCATCTTCTGCTCATGACTCATCTTATGTCGGTGGATTGGCACCTTGGGCATTGAGACGTGATTTATAGGTGTCCCGTGCATGATCTAGAGTCACGAAAGCCGAGTCGGGAACATGCCAAACTAAGATTGCTCTTCTGAAATCAAAGAATAAGATCGGGGAAAAAGAGAGAGAGTTACCTAATCATGATTTGGGAAAGATTGAGCATGTTTTGGGTGATGTTTTAGAGAGGTTGAAGGTGTTAGAGAGCAGGGAGAATTCTACTTCGAAGAAGAAGTTGGTTGAGGCTGAGATGAAGTTGGAGTTGGCTCGTATGGAGCATGATATGGTGGAGAGGAGATTACATGCATCTTATGGGTGGAGCAATAGGTTTTATATGGAGATGGTTCGCATTGGGGCTGTTCCTAAGCCACCATCCGATGATAAAGGTACTGAGCGTCCGAGAAAGAAATCGAAGAAATCTTCTTTTGATGGGACCGAGGGACCTTCCGAGCCACGTAGACCACCTAGTGACTCTTTAGTAGATTAGTTTATCATTTGTAGATCTTTTGTAAATCACTAACTAAACTGCGATGTCAGTTAGTAGAACTAGTCTTTTGGAGTTGTATAGCATTAGATGGTGACATGTAATGTGTGACGATACAGCTTGTGACTCGTTTGTGATTAATGAAATGTCATCTTTGATTCTAAAATCTATGTGTGTCTTTTGTATCTTCTTTCTTGTTTCTTTTAACGGTTCCTATAAATTGTTTTGATCAATAATGAATGAATACTCTTATATTTGAATTTGTGGTAGTTTCTGTCTCCTCGTATTCTCAATCGCCAATCGATATCCCCATGATCTCATGAATTGAATTGGCTAAACTTATTTCCTATCATATTGTAATCATTTCACCCATTCATTTTAAGAACCACTTTTTACTACGCTCATGCAAACCACTTACTGTTTAATAAGTTAATATCATATCACATGAGAAAAATTTAAAAATTGTCATCATTTTTATAGTTATTTTAATTGAGAATTATAAATAGTTGCTATCACCATAAAACTATTTATTAAAAATCTTGTAAATTAAATTACTTTCATACTATGAACGGTTCTGTAAAATCATTTTTGATTTTTATCTTATAATTAAGCATGATTATACATTTATAATATATGACATTAGTTTGGACAAACTGAGCAAATCATTTGCTATTCCTGAATTATAACATAGTCGTCACCTACCGTATAATTTTTAGAAGGGGCCATGCAAGGTTGAATAGTAGTCACCGTAAGATTTTAATAAAGATCAATTTTTAACCGTAATTCCGAAAAGAAAAAAAAAAAAAAAAAATTTGGCTTGCAAGTGTTACAAGTTAGGGACATCTACATATGTGCCCTTATCCTTTTCCCAATCGAATTAACCATCTGTGGATGCGGTCTTACATGACAATTTTTATTCTACCTCTTATTTCCTTTCTTTTCATCATGAAATTCTTTGGACACTTATCCAAATTATCGACTACTGATACCCGACTTGAAGTTTCGACGTTTCTATCCTTTCTTTTCGACTAATTCCTCCTTTGAGTAACGTGGGTAAAGATCCGAGATGCCTACGATGTGAATAACGAATTATGAAAATTACGGGGTTTTATGCATACCCATGCACGGTAATTGCTCTCTCTTTTGGCTCGAAATTAGCCCGGTGTGGAATCACGCGTTGACTTCGCTCTTCAATTGCTAAAGAAGCGATTTAAAGATGTTCCTGTCATCCGAGATTCTCTCAAGGTATTTCCCGAAGAATTACCTGGACTTCTGCCACCTAGGCAAGCTGAATTATGTATTGATCTTATTCCCGGTGCTGCACCTGTGGCGCGTGCGCCATATCGTTTAGCACCATCTGAAATGAAGGAGTTGTCCAAGCAACTACAGCGTTTAGAACTCGTTATGGACATTATGAGTTTCAAGAAATGCCTTTTGGACTGACTAATGCACCTGCAGTATTCATGGATTTGATGAATCACGTGTGCAAGCCGTGTCTTGATAAGTTCGTGATTGTATTCATTGATGACATTCTGATTTATTCCAGAAATAAAGAAGAACATGGTGAACATTTGAAGACTATTACGTTAAGTTTTCGAATTGTGATTTTTGGCTTGATCCCGTGCAATTCCTTAGCCATGTGATTGATAGTAGTGAAGTTCATGTTGATCCTGCGAAGATCGAAGCCATTAAAAATTAGGCTGCACCGGCTACACCAACGAAAGTATGACAATTTTTGGGTTTGGCAGGTTATTATCAAAGGTTTATTAAGGAGTTTCTCTAACATCCAAACCATTAACTAAACTCACCCATAAAAATAAGCCGTATGTATGGGGCAACGATGAAAAGGAGGCATTTCAAACATTGGAAGCTAAAATTGTGTAGTGCGCCAATATTATCAAAACCCGATAGAAGCGAAGACTTTGTTGTGTATTATGATGCATCCCTTAAAGGATTTGGAGCTATGTTGATGCAACGAGAAAAGGTGATTGTGTACGCCTCTAGACAACTTAGAAAGAATGAGGAAAACTACACGACCCATGACTTGGAATTGAGAGCGGTGGTTTTTGCTCTTCGACTATGGAGACATTATTTGTACGGCACTAAATATACGGTATACACTGATCACAAACGCCTACAATATATTTTGGATCAGAAAGAGCTAAATATGAGGCAGCGTAGATGGATTGAACTTTTGAGTGACTACGATTGTGTTATTCGTTATCACCCAGGAAAGGTGAATGTTGTCGCTGATGCGTTGAGCAGGAAGGATAAGGAACCGATTCGAGTGCGTGCTTTAGTGGTGACGGTACATAACAATTTACCCGAACAAATTTAAAATGCACAAGTTGAAGCGTGCAAGGAGGAAAATATTGGTGCCGAAGGATTTCGTGGCGAAGGGGAGCCATTTGAAGTTAGGTCCAATGGTACGAAGTGTCTTAAAGGACGAATATGGTTTACCATTTTTGGAGAATTGAGTGTCCTTATCAGGTGGAATCTCATTAATCAAAATATTCATTAATCTGGATTCGACAAAATGTACCATGATTTGAAGAGTATATGGTGCCGAATATGTGTGAAGGCTGACATGCGACTTATGTCAGTAAGTGCTTGACTTGTGCTAAGTCAAGCCGACATCAAAAGCCTCAGGATTATGCAGATAACTGAAAATCCCTGTTTGGAAGTAGGAGAGAATAACAATGGATTTCATTTCAAAGCTTCAAAGAACATCATCTGGATATGACTCGATTTGGGTCATTGTTGACCGATTGACTAAATCTGCTCACTTTATTCCGATGAATGGGAAGTTTAAGATGGAGAGGCTTACTCGATTGTATTTAAAGGAGATTGTTTGTAGGCACGGAGTGCCCGTGTCGATTATTTCGGACCTAGACCCTCGTTTTGCATCCGGATTTTTGGAGATCCCTTCAAAAGTCATTGGGACGAATTTAGATATGAGCACTGCTTACCATCTTGAAACTGATGGTCAGAGTGAAAGAACGATACCGACAGTGGAAGATATGTTGCGTGCTTGCGTGATTGACTTTGGTAGTGACTGGGATAAGCACTTACCTTTGGCTAAATTCTCATACAATAATAGTTATCACACTAGTATTAAAGCCGCACCTTTCGGAGCTCTTTACGGAAGAAAATGTAGATCGCCTGTATGCCGGAGTGAGATTGGAGATGTCCAACTCACGGGACCGGAAATGATTCGTGAAACGACGGGAATGATTGTGCAAATCAAGAACCGATTATTGGCTACTCATAGTAGACAGAAAAGTTATGCGGATGTGAGACGTAAACCTTTGGAGTTCAAAGTGGGTGACAAGGTTATGCTGAAAGTATCACCGTGGAAAGGTGTTGTTCGATTTGGAAAACGTGGGAAATTAAGTCCCCGTTATATTGGACCATTCAAGATTTTATCAAGAGTAGGTCCGGTGGCATATAAACTGGAATTACCCCGAGAGCTTCAAGGAATACACAATACATTCCATGTTTCAAACTTGAAGAAATGTTTATCGGATGAAGAACTTATCATTCCACTCGACGAAGTAAGGATCGACGAGAAGTTGCATTTCATCGAAGAACCCATTGAAATCATGGATAGAGAAGTGAAACAACTTAAGCAAAGTCGGATTCCTATAGTTAAAGTTCGATGGAACTCGAGTCGTGGACCGGAATATACTTGGGAACGGGAGGACCAGATGTGGAAGAAATACCCACATCTCTTTGATTTTAATAAGAAGCGGGCGACAAGATGAATTGATCTTCAGGGACGAAGATCCCTTTTTAGGGGGAAATGCTGTGACAATCCGTCAATTTTAGGTCGTTATTTTATTCTCGAGTATTAATTATAATTTTCATTTTTATGTTGAGATATGAACTCACGGCTAACCGGATAGAAATTAGCTTACACTTGGTAATTTAAGTAACGTTTACGAAGAACCGACAAATGCTACGTTAAGCATCCGAGTTTATATTTTCTAAATGTGTAGAAATATTTTTATTTGATTCATTTTTTTATATTTGTGTCTTCGTACATTTTGACCTTTTTACGTAAAATGATACAAATAGTACCATTTAAAATATCGGAATTTAATAATACCCGCATTTACAAATTATGAGGCAAGTTAAACGACTCACCCCACTTATTTATCACCCATAGGGGCGGACACACCAAAGAGCTAGGTGTCCCCTTGGTGTTGAATCTTAAACATGCATAAGACACTTGGCAAATGTCTTGCATGTGGTACTTAAGAGATTTTTCTTTAATAAAAAAATGAGTATCTATGTGTTTTGGTAGTCAAATTGGGTTTATATGTGAAGTTGACTAAAATGTCAAGTGTAAGTCCTTCCTGTATGATTTATCGTCGACATTTAAAATTCTTACTTGTCGTTAATTATTATTTTTGTATATTATTGCGAGAAATATTGATAAATATTATTTTCGTCAATCCGCGAGTCAACGTTTGACCGTGCGACCATTAAACGTTTTTTTAGCTTCATAAATAAATTATGACGCGCATCGTTGATGTATTATTTTTGTTAAATATATTTGTCGGACTTCGTCGTCAATGTTCCTTGTCTTGAGCCGGACTCGCATTTTAAAATGTACACATTTTATTAAATGTTTTAAACCAAGAAAAAGATGACGGAAATAAAAATGGTCTCGAAAGTTTAATCCCGAGCCACGGTAGTTGGTTTTTATTTAAGCAAAAGTGTGGCGTGTCAAAAATATAAAAGAGAAAGGAGGGGAGGACTATTTTTGCCAAAAGCTCAAAATAGGGAAGTATATAAACATGTTTCCTTCCATTTCATTTCATTTCTAACAAAACAAAAAGGTGTAAGTGTGTGTGTTCTTATGGCCGGCCACCATGACACCGGAATCCGCCGCCGGAAAAGTTTTTCGGTGACCGGAAACCGCCGTGTCGCCGGAAAACGTCACATGCACAATGACCAACTTATATTTTCCAATCCTCTATCATTTCCTAACGTATCCTATCCAATTAAAAATCTCACATGCATGACTATTTGGAGTAAAGACTAAGCTTGGATTTGAAGTCTACATCAAGTCTTGTTGTTTATTGTTGATCATTTGATCATTTTCTACACATTCCTTGTGGTAAAAATCTCATGAGTTATGCTTATGTTTTCTTTTGATTTCCAAGTGTATATGTACATGCATGATATATGATGATCAAGGATTAAAATGGGATTTGTGTGTATGAATCTAGATTTAAAACTAGCTAAAATAGTCATCTAAACAAGTGAAATGATCATAAAATTTATAGGCTGTGATGAACAGTAGGTTTCGTGATTTTGAGTAAGTTGGATGATGGATTTGATTACACTAGGTTGTAGATAATTGTTTTATGAACAAGTGGCAAATTGGATGATTTCTAGAAAGTGAATATTGAGTGAGATATGGTCAAAATACTAAAACTAGTTGATTCTGACCTTGCTATACAGATGGCACAAAAAGTCATACTTACGTACTGAGTTGGTTTAAAAACGTTTAAGGATATGAGCCTAGATAAAATCATGTAGGTTCTGGACCAGTTGGATGGTCAACCAATTCATTATGGTTTGTAAATGGCATCAAAAATGGTGAAAGTGAGATTTCAGTCCGAATTTGTAACTTGACCTTTATGTATAAAAGTGACCCTATGTATATGTATGACTAAAAGATGTACTAAAATGAGTTTAAATCTGTAAAGTGGGACTAAAAGATGAAGTCAAGAATATAAATATTATAAATTTCCATTTACTAATTTATAAATTTAGGATATTTTTTGTAACATAAAATATACAAAAAATTTAATACTACCGGGAACACTATTACTATGTAACGATTTTTGTAACTAAAACCCGATGGGTGTAGGACCTCTTCTTAGGTGTTTTTAAAGTTAATTATGATAATAAACATGTCCTCGACCTCGAAGAACCCGAAAATTTATAATAAGACTCATTTACAACGCTTGATGGGCCATAAGGCCTAATTGGGCCACTAGGCCCAATGTATTAAAATAGACATATTGGACTTGGCTTTAAGCCCAACCCACTTGGGCTTAATTAATGAGCTAAGACCTGGTCTTGGGTTAATAATATCAACCTAATAACTTAATGGGCTTGCTTAATGGGCCTATTGGGCTTTTTGAGCTAATTTAGACAATACTAGTAAAATGGCTAATAAAAACAAGTTAAAAACCTAGAAAACTCTAAGTGTGAAATAAATATGTTGCAAGAGTATGATCATCATATAAACTACATGTATACATATACTTATTTAATTTATGAGTTTTCGTTAATTTTTATCGACTAGAAACCTAAGACCCGTTACAATTTGTATAGGTCTTGGTTGATTGACGCGCCTACTTCCGAAGTTTTTATTCATCGATATTCTCATCCGACATCACTAAGTGAGTTCATAGCCTCGCATTTTTACACTTTAATTGTTTTATAAACCCGCGAGGGAGATAACATGCTTGTTTTTAAAATAGAACACAAGGGAGATTGTATGCTAGTAGCCTTGATTATTATAAGTTAGATTAACTCGCTAGATAAAAGACCCGCGGAAATCATGAATTGTTAATTGCCAGGTAATGGCATACGCTTATACATGGAATAGTACTATTTGGAGGTTGCCACCTCCAATCCGTGACGACTAGCTATCGTCTCGTGTCGGGAAAATGACACTACGGATGCGTTGTATAGAGAATAATATGCACTCATAGCGAGGGTGTATAGTGGGCATTTTGTATTGATATGGTAACGTTCGATTCATGAGGCTTATAATAATCCCCCTATAACGTTGTCTGATCCACATCGTTATATCCTGAAAATTTTGAGAAATGATACTTGTGTTCGGAGATTAGATGTTGGGAACCCCAACATATTTTTATGGTTTTTATATATAAACCCTATGGATTCACTCAACATTATTGTTGACGTTTTAGCATGTTTTATCTCAGGTCCTTGAAGGTAATTCGGCGATGGAGATTTTGGTTGTCGCTTATGGAAACCTAAATGTTTTGAAGGCCCATTAAATAAAAGTCATTCGAAGATGATTTTCAAAAATGTTGTATGGATTAATGAAACAATTTGGGACCTATGATGTAAACTTTTATTTCGAATGAATGTATTTAAAAACGTCTCTTTTCGAGTCGTTTTCTATGCTTGAGTTGTTATATTATGACGTAGCACCCCAAATGACCCTTCCGCTGAGACGTATAAAAATGGGGGTGTTACAACTATGTCCTTTTTACTGACACTGAATGTCGTGTCTTATCTCCTAATTTTAAGTTGCTTGATGAAAGTCAGATACTTCTTAAAATTCCTAGAAAGGACAATATGTACAGTTTTAATATGAAGAACATTGTTCCTAAACAGAGTTTAACCTGTCTTGTTGCAATGGCTACATCAGATGAATCAATGCTCTGGCATAGGAGACTTGGTCACATTAATTTTAAGAACATAAACA